>JAEBDU010000144.1:598308-666164 GCA_016802625.1 Heliconius numata | reverse complement strand
TTCATTCGACTTTGAGCATTAAAAATTCCACTAAAATATTAAAATACTTAACTGAAGCTTAAGCACACAAAATGAAATTTTCAACCAACTTAGTTAACGCTGTAGGTAGGTAGGTAGTGAAAGGCGAAGCGAAGCGAATATTTTAATAAATTAAATCGAGTATCTCCATATAGCGCGTTAGAGCTTCCAACAAAGCATCGCTTAGTAAATAGCTTAAAGATTACATTGTTCCCTTCAAATGCAAATTGCTAAGTGTTAGAGATGAGTATGAAAACGATCCTTAATGAAATCTCAACGCCTAGTTGAGTACTGGTTGTTAGTTTAATATAATTCGATAATATTGAAGGTTTATCTAGTGTTATATTTGTTCTTTGACGCCAACTTATATGAGATGGCGGTGGATTCATTTCTCAAACGAGGAAATGTTTTTATGTCATTTTGGATTGCATAAAAGAAAATTTCCTAAAAATCACTCTCTTTTATGGAAATAGAAAAATGTTTTTTAGTTACATACATTTCATGTGCTGTTAGTTAAGCATGAATCTAATATGGGATTTAGTTATCGTTTATCGATGTTTAATGCATACTGAAGTTTTGCATATTTTTGGGAAGAAGGGCAATACGTAAGTAATTAGATAAGTTACATGATCCTATATCCCATACCTATGGCGTATTTCCAAGCAAGTAAATGGAAAAGATATATTTATTTGATATTTTTTTCGCCTATCTACAATTTTTCACTGAAAAATTACCGCCGTTAAACCCTGATATTGAGTTCCGTCACTTAACACGGTATGTCTCGAATTTGAGAAACGAGGAGAATGAAGACTTCTGAGGTAAATTTCTCTTTATCTATCCCCATAATAGGAATAAAGCGCGAAGCTAAAAATAAACAAACATCTTATAGCGTTCCATAATTCTATAACCGTAAACTAATTATTATTAGGTAAACACAATATAATAAAGGTAAATATTTACTTACCTAACTGTTCATACAGTTAGATGTTATGCTTTTCCTTTGAGTAAAGTTCCCGGCGTACAAATTGCGTGCATCGTTCTATTGCAACTTGCAACTAATAAGCATAGCTCGGGTATACAAGTTTTATTACTTTACGCAACAGAGATATGAGATTTTACCTTAATTAAGTGGTTATATGTATTAAAATGTATACTGTAATACTTGGAAGATCTGAGAAAAATTTATATTAACAAACATATCAAAGTAAATACTATTAAGTAAACAGTAAAGTATAGAGTAGTAATGAAAAATTATAACAACAAATAATTTTTAAATTCGCTACAACGCTAAAAACTTAAATAAATATACGTTTTGTTAAATAAAAATAAATATTTTGGCATACCATTATGGCACACGGGTACAAGAGCGTGACTGTAAGGAAAGAGTTGTGAATTCGATCGAGGTTATTAATATTTTCATTTCTTCGCTCCCGCAACACAGCAAAAGCCCGGCGTTGATCTCCAAACTCAACACGCAATGCCTTGAAAAATTCGGCAGACAGTAGAGAACTGAGTGTCTTAACACTAGGTTCCCTCTGCATACCCCGCTGTATGCGGAATACAGCGTGAAGCTGATTTTATTTTAGTTTTTATAAACAGTAAGTTATTCTATCAACATTTCTAATACAAGTACATAGTATAGTATATGTAGGAAACAACAAGAGCGACTTAGTTCAAAACTAACGGCGAATACAACAAAACTGTAGAATAATTTTAGTTTATAATAACATCCGAGTTATCCGTTCGCTTGTGTTTCGAGCGAATATCTCGCGGCGTATATTGTTATATCTGCAAGAACATATAAATTTTTCTTTTATTTATTTATTTAAAATATTTAAAAGAGTTAAATAATAAATAGAGAAAAGTCCTACAATACCCATTACCAATTTACAAACAAAAATTCAAATTCTTATTTAATGTTCCGCAGAATTTTAAGAACTATTGCACTATTAATTACAAAAAAAATCTTACAAATTATTTTAAAATAATCAGCTTTATTGTTATAATTTAAAGACTAAGAAAAAAACAAACTATAAAAAATGCGTGTTGAATAGCGGAACTTAGTACCGCTAGGAATTACGAGTATATTTTCAATCGCCTTCTCCGTTAATCCTTGTGTATGACTTAATCTTAAAAATATTTAAAAATAATGAACTTACCTGTAATATTAATAATATTGTTTAAGCAATTAAGATAAAAATACGAGATAACACGTCTATCACGAGCGTTAAAAGTCAAACAACGTATTAAATAATATCTAAAATATCAGTTTTTAACCGACTGCAAGAAGGAGCCTAAGCAATAATTGCACACGTGCACTATTAGTTAGAATATTTAAATTTTTTATGGTTTTCAATTGAAAACGTTCTTTTTAATGTCGTTTTTTTTAAAAAATGTTAGCTTTTCCTTTATAACATACTAATTAAGTAGCATTGGTATATTTATTTAAAACAAAAGCAAAGAAAACCGCGAGCAAAAGTTAGTACAAACCAATTTCAATCCTCGCATGAGACGGGGGTCCATTGAATATTTTATCAGCCGACTTCATTCTTTCCATTGTAACTGTTGTTTAACACAAAACAATTCTCTATGCGAAATTAAATATTTAGTCTCTGTTTTCACACATATGCCAAATTTACACGAATAATGGCTGCCCGATGAGATCTTTGTTGTTTTATTTATTATCATTTTCAATATGGATCAATATTTGTTGTTAATTGATAAACAAATTAAGCACTGATATTGTATATCTTTAATAGTGGATAGCGGGAGGCCAGCTTGGCGCAGGGATAAACGTTACAGGTTGTGGTTTCGATTCCTTCTCGGGGAAATAAAATATTTAATATTTATATTTTCTTCGCTTGGTGTAGAGGCAAAACGCTCCGTCGGCGTTATCTGCTACATGCGAAATACAGCATGAAGCTGATAAAAAAATACTACATCTGAGTGTTTGTTTATTCCGCATATAGTATGATAGATGGAGAGAATCAAGTTAAGATGATTAAGGCGCTAAGAATTCGGCGAATCATGAGGAAAGGTACAATACCTTTAATAACATAATGGGAACGGAATGCCTTAACATTAGGTTCCCGTGTTCCCAGGTCTCCTCTGCCTTGTCGTGTGCAGAAAACAGTGTAAAGCTAAGAAAAACAATTATCGTACTTGTTTAATTGTTTTTTCTTAACTTCACGCAGTATCTAATTCAAGATCTAAGATTTATGTCATATAATTCAGATTCTAGGAAGAGAAAACCTAATATTAAGAACATATTACATGGAAAATAATCCATTAATCCAGTGGGATTCGACCCAACAACACTCGCGTTTACAATAAACACTGCGCCACGACGGGCTAAGTCAAAGTAATTCACTAATAGTTTTTTTTCTCCTGTAATAAAATTAACAAAACAACCACATCAGGCCTAACACTATTTAAAATATGCAAAAAAAAAACTGTAGCTAAAAAGAGTAGCATGCACAAAATGCGTTTCGAAACTCTTTTGTATCGTGATGACCGCGCAGGAAGCAATCTTTTGTAAATCGCCGCATGAATATGAAATACCTATGTGAATAACTTTGACTCGAGTACCTTGAGGTAGGTAGGTAGAGGTAGCTAGAGGTAGGTAGCTCGAGTACCTTTGTCACAGTACAAAAGTGGGCCTTATCAAAAATTTTACAAGGCACAAAGAAGAAAGACTAATTAAAGCGTATAATAGTATGAGAAAAAGACGAAAATGATATCAATTTTAGCAAAGTCCAAAAATTTTAGAACAATTTACATAGTAGTTTAAGTTTTCTCTTTGTGTGTGCGAGTGGGTGGAAAATTTTATTGTGGAATACCTACTACAATACTGACACTGCTATGTTATTTTAAATAGAAAGGCATTATATGAAAGAATGCAATTGTATAACATTTTAATTTAATACTTCAAAAAATGTAAAAATTATTGATGTAATGGGCAGTACTTATTACTTTATTTCATTGATTTTTTATACTATACTGTAATGAAAATTAATATATTTTTAACCGACTTCTGTAAGAAAAGGAGGTTATCAATTCGACTGTATTTTTTTTTGTAATGTTTTTTACCTCATAACTTTGGACTGGGTGAACCGATTTTGAAATTTTTTTTTTGTTTGAAAGGTCAAGCTTCCCGAATGGTCCCATTTTTTTTGGTCCATGTCTGACAATGGTATCTATGAGAAAATCACATAAGTCTTAAATTTGCATTAGGTATGTGTGCGACAAATAGACGAATAACTTAATGTCGCGCCAACCGATTTTGATGATTCTTTTTATTTGAAAGGATACACTTCAAGGATAATTTGGTGAAAGTTTGGTTAGGTTCCGATTATGGAATCCGGTGAAAATTGAGAAAGTTTGTTTTTCTTTGGTAAAAAATTGATTATATTGTAATAGTTACAAGCAAAAACTTTTTAAATTGATATCAGAAGTGAAATTCCCGATCGTTGCATTTCTTTTCAACCAACCTCAAAAAAGAGGATGTTCTCATTTTCAACCAACTTCAAAAAAGGGAGATTCTCAATACGCCCGAATACTTTTTATGAATGTTCTTGTCAATATACCAAAATGTAACTTTGCACAAAAACAATACCTAATTAAATGAAGTTTTACATACGACAACCACAACCACTCGTTGAGAACCACTACCACCACCATCACCACTCGTTTAAGAAGCATCATTTTAAGATACCCATCACTTAAAATCGTAAAATAAATTAATTTTTAACAAAAAAAAACCGACTTCTTACAAGGAACTAAAAAGTGAAAAATAATTATACAAAGATTTTATAATTTTGAAGTCGGTGTCAAGCTAATGCTACAACACCCTTACTACAATATCTAATTACTAAGCCTGTTTGTTTTACTTGGCACCGACTTCAAAATTATAAAATCTTTGTATAATTATTTTTCACTTTTTAGTTCCTTGTTAGAAGTCGGTTTTTTTTTGTTAAAAATTAATTTATTATAATTGTAAATACTGTTCATTCAAAAATACTTCAATTGTGCGAGCTGATAGTGCTGATGGCATCAGAATGACATATACCAAAATGGGCCAGAAATTAAGTAATACAGAAAGAATATTAAAATATCTTTATATATAAAACTATTGGACATAGAAAGTCTAAATGTCTATGGGAATAGAAAAAACAGGATTTTTAATTTCACATCTTAAAGTCCATGCAAACAAAGCTGCGAGCGACGACTAGTATTGTGTAAATTGTTGGATCATTACAAAGAGGTAAAATATTATACGTCGTGTGACAGATGAGATACTGTTGATAAAAACATTGTTGTAAAAAAGTGTTGCGTGAGAAACGTATTCATAAAACGTTGTTCACACTATCTATCTATTTATGAATCGGTTTCATCAGTTTTCTAATTTTGTTAATTAAAATTATAAACACTTAACGCTATGAATAATGTACAAATAATAGTATTCGTTTACACAGATTAAATAAAGAAGTAGACCAAAAACTTTCGCCGATTAGATTAACGTTAATAAAATATCTTATAGAAATTTCTCAAAAAAGGAAAAAAATAACGACTACAAAATTTAAAAAAAATCTTGTACAAGACAAACTTCCCTGGAAAAAAATATAACGAAATTCTTATACATATCCCAAGAAACATTCTTGCGTAGGTTCAAGTAAAAAAAAAATCACCATTAATAAAAATCAGGCTACATCCGGCAAGGATAAAGGTCTGGGACATCTCATTCGCTCTTACGCGTCCTATTTAGTGAAAAATCGTGCGTCTTTGAGACAAATCGAAGTGTTTTATCTGCGTCAAGAGTGTAAAGCCCTTGAATATTCGGGACGATAATAAATTTTTTTTTAACAAAAAGAAAAACCGACTTCTAACAACGAACTAAAAAGAACAAATAATTTTACAAAGATTTTATAATTTTGAAGTCGGTGCCAAGTAAAACAAACAGGCTTAGTAATTAGATATTATAGTTAGGTCGTTGTAGCATTAGTTTGACACCGACTTCAAAATATTATTAAAAAAAAATATCCAAATCGGTTCATCCAGTCAAAAGTTATGAGGTAACAAACATAACAAAAAAAAAACATACAGTCGAATTGATAACCTCCTTTTCTTACAGAAGTCGGTTAAAAATGGATTAATGTCAAATAAAAATTTACAAGTATGCGTAATACTAGTAAATTGTAGAAGTAGATAATGATTCTACTATAGGTAATGTTAATAATATTAGAGTTGACACTTGTAATCTAACAGCCTGGTTAGATAACAAATATTTCGGTCTTAAATGAAATATACCAAACCACCAAAACCAAAAGTACCAAAAATATTAATCTTCATCATGATCTCTCCATAACAACCCCATAAACTCGATAAAGAAGTCCAAACTCGAACAATTTATAACGAGATTTATATAAAATTATCAGATACTCAGTTTTATCTTCAACGCTGTCGTTTGTTTTACTTTATGTTTGACTACTTCACACCTGAAGGATCGGTTACTTAATTAATCATTGGAGGGTAGGCTGTGATTAATTGCCTTTATTGCGTTGAATCCCACCCATTAAAATGAATTATTTTTATTTCTTCACTCTGGAAACACCAAAAAGTGCGGCGTTGAGCTCCGCCACTCACCGAAAAATGAAAGGAGAATAGAGAACAAAATGTCTTAAAAAATATCAGACACCCAGTTTTGTCTTCAATCTCCTTTGTTTCACTCTCAGTTTGACTGCTTCACACCTGAAGGATCGGTTACGTAATTAATCATTGGAGGGTAGGCCGTGATTAATTGTTCGCCATGATTGTTATCAGAGCCTCCCCTAATGTGATCGGTGATCTCACTTAGCTCACTTTTATTGGACGTCACGATGAATGTATATTGTATAGGATTGTTTTTCTATTTTGGTAAATAAGCTTTATAGATTTTTTGTTTATATGACAAATTAATATTTTAATTATTATGATGAAATTTATAAGGACCTATTCATTCATTTACATTGAAATATTGTTTATTTAAAAAAAAATTAAAAAGTTATAAAACTAAACTTAGAATAATATTTTTCGGAAACGAATAAAAATTTAAACCTATTGGGACTTGAACACACGCCTCTTAGAAACAATTCCACTAAACTAAACCAAACTTTTGGGACATTATTAACTTTATGTTGTCATCATTTCTTCGATGAGAGCCTAGCCTCCACTCCACTCTAGATTTGTTTGATTAAAATTCAACATTCAAAAATTCCTGATTAATATCAGGAACTACTAGTTCGAATAAAACAAAAGCATTTAAGAGCCCATTTACCGAGGAAGCTATTACAACATGCCTTCCATCCTGGAGTCACTGGGAAAACACAACCCTTAGTTATACCATTCTACCAGACAAAGCCTCTGGTACAATCTAGTTCAATATAAAAACTTAAAAATATGAAATCCCAGGTCCCGGGTGACTCCAGGGTGACTACTTACTTTTAAGACTCAATTATGCAAACTGCACGTGCAAAGGGATATCCAGTGCCATTTTGCACGTACGAGTATCTACTTCGGAAATCGAGTATCCAATTTGCATTACATTTTCTTATCCTACATATTGCTATTTTTTTTCATAAAAGTTACAATATTGTCTTTTTATTTAGTTAGGTTATGTCATATAATATTTAGTTTATGAATATTGAAAGTTTGAGGACTTGGTGGCTCAGTGGGACAGCGTTTGACTGTACAAGCGACTGTTATAGGTTCAATCCTCACTCGAGGGAATCCTCATTGTTTACTTTGTTTTCCCGCTTTGGTACACAACAGTGTCAAGTTCCGCTAATGATCACACAATGAGATCATTAGCATTTAAATTCAAAATTCCGCAGAAAATAGGGGACGACATGACTTAACATTAGGCACCCACTACTTAGATTCTTTATTTGTGTGGTATAAAATAAACTAAAATAATATTATGATATCCAAGCGTCACGGTCTTCGTTCACTTTGAAGCATTCAAGAAATTCAACCCTTTAGTAACATCGTTACCAGGTTTTATTTACTAAGGATTGAAAATATCGTTTTTTTTGTCAGATACCTACAACTACCCTTGCCTACCCAAGAATAGTCTTGTCCAGAAATTTTACTGAAAAAAAAACTATCCCCAAAAAAAATAAAAAAGTACCTTTAGACAAACTTCCAAAGTTAAAGTCAAAAAATATCTCTAGATACGGCCATGCACGCGAGCGTATCTGCAGGTAAAACCTAGTCAAATATATTATATTCGTATTTGGCAATAACAGCAATTCATGTACGGCATTTCATCTCTAACTTTTATGAATAATTCACATTATCCACATTTAAGCTCTCGTACTACAAGCTGTTAAACCTCACATGCTTGGTTTAAAATTTGCATACAATTACTACTAAAATTTGCTTTAGGCCGTTTGACAGCAAAGTATTTTGCAGAGCAACGGAACGGATTCAAGGAAAAATGACTTCAAGTGAAAAATACTTCCACAGAACAACAATATTATTTTTTTCTTGGTTATTAAGCATATTAAACATTAACTTATCTATCTATCCGGGGGAATAATAAAATAGTAAGTAGTTTGGAACATTCTCTCATAAATATGTGTTAAAAAAACGTTACTTACGTTACGCCGACAGTTGTAGGTTCGATACCCACTCGAAGAAGTGAAATATTTATTTACGTTTATTATATTTCCATTTCTTCGTTCTGGTGGCGAGGCAAAGCGCGGCGTTGAGCTCTGCCCCTCAACATGCAATGCCTCCAGAATTCGGCGGAAAGTGGGGAACGGAGTGTCTTAACACTAGGTTTCCTCTGCCTACTCTGCTGTATGCGGGATACTACTACTGAATCGCATTTAACCAATTTTTTATAGAAAGCACGCACACTAATATTTTGCTTTATACAACACATTATAGAGATAATATATTAACACCGTTTACTTTTATCTCTGTTTAAAGAAACACAAAGCGGGAGAAGCGGTGACATTTTGCTAATAATATTGTCATTAAAACTTTAATGTCAGCATATGAAGTATTTGCTGTAAATATATACAAAGTGTTGTCTGTCTTTTTTATCGCATGTATTTTTAACCCATTTACAATTTAAAACATTTTTTTATTTTAACATAAACATTTTCCCTAAGGTCGTCATGGTGAAACAACATAGCAAATGACTGGAAACATGCAGGTTGTGCGATTCTCACTCAGAGAAATGACTACTCAACACACAACACCTAGAGAATTCATCTATTTTAGGTTCCCAGGTTCGCTTTGCTTATCCTGCTATGTGCGATATACAGATTAAAGCTAAAAATTAATTAAGGATCTGGCTTACAAACCTATAGTAATTAATTTAAATATTAAAATTAACTAATCAAACATAATTAAATAACTTTCACCCCAATTTACATTTCACATGGACTGTTTCTTATTTCAATATACGTTCAGATCGAGGGTGGTATTATGAATTAGAATTTATGGTGGCAATTCGCGGAGAGCACCTGCCACTGCCACTTGAAGAAGTGATTATACGGAACACTCGGAGATTGTACCAAATCCAATTTTTCCACTTGCGGAACACAAATTAGGTCACACGTTTCGGTATAGGTTCCCTCCCGTATATTGAAATCTTTATTGGTTTCTATATTGAGTTGTATTTTTAAGTTTCAACTGAAAAAGTACAGATTTTGTGAAACCGAGCGAAATTTTTGTGGAATAGAATTTTTTTGTTGAATCTTTTTTCTTGTAAGTTTATACTGGGATGGAACAGTTATTACTTAAGTTTATAATATACCGTTTTTTCACCTTTACGCTGTATTCCCCTTGTATCGCTAAAAGGAGCTTAGTGTTAAGACACTTCACTCTCAATTTTCCGCTGTATTTTGGGGGCATTGCGTGTTGACTGGCGTAATTCATCGCCGCGCTTAACCCATTGTAAACCTGACGTGTTTACAATCACACTCTCGAGACCGTGCACCCTGGCTACAAAAGAATTCGATTGAGAAACGTTTTTTAAAAGCACAAACGTTAAAATTACAAATATTTGCACCGGGGTCTGTTTAAAATAAAACGTAGCTGTGGTTACGAATAAATGAAAACGTAATACGGCCGAAACAATAAAGCTATAAACAAATTTGAATAATATAATGCGAGTCTTTTGTTATAAAGTTGTTGTTGATGAAAAGCTTATAAAAAGGTATAATAAAACATTTTTCCATAAAAAAAAATAGTAAAGGATCTCGTTTTAACATTATACTCTTAATGGTGGTTGAATAAAAAAATATTATTCTTATAAATGTCAACCTATTAGAGAACTGTAGCGTAAATGTATAGAGAAAATAAAGTTTCCGGAATAATAGATAGGTGGCATCAGAGCATCTCACTGTAAACGAGACCGTTGTGGATTCCATTCTCACTCGGGGAATGAACTATTTTCATTCTCCCGCTCTGGTAATAAGACATAGTGCATCATTGGGTTCCGCGAAAATTGGGCGGAAAGTGAGAAACATAGTGTCATAACACTATTCCCTTTGCCTATTCTGAAATACGAGTATATGGGATACGACGTGAAACTAATAAGAAAAGAAAACGTCTAAGAATTTCATTGAATACCTTTCTATTAGTTAGAATTGTACTAGAACTCCAACTTATCTACTATGAAGCACCAATATGTCTAAGCTTTACAACCTTAGAAGCCACAGTACTAGGTTACAGACCGACAATAACTTGTCTCAGTAAATGCAAACCGGCATCTTGTCTAATTGGGTTATTAAACAGAAGCCTAGATATCTAGAGATGTTAACTAAATCTTGTATTGTGTAATGGTTGTAGTACTATTGTACTAGATATAAATCGTACGTGAGTTGGTTCGTAGAAACTATACGTTTTTGTGGTCGGAAGTTGTAGAATAATTATTATAAGATATTAACATTTTCACGTTCTCAGCATACTGCCTGAATTCGAGACGTTACTTGGGATATTTAGTGGCAGAACTCAACACCGCGCTTTCCTTACCAGAGCGGGAAAATGAAAAGAAGTCCCAGAGCGAAAATTGAACCCAAAACCATCACTTTTTATGAAATACCTAATTAATTCCTACAATCAAAACATTTCTTACCAGACTAAGTAATTTACAATGAAAGATTAATTAAATTTGAAAAGAAAAGTAGTAGATATCTCATAATTTATACAGAACAAGGGAGAGAGAAACTTTTCTCCATGGCACCAGAGTCCTGCATAGATCCCTGCTGGACAAAAGCGTTCGGATGACAAACACTATTGTTGGCCAAAGTAAAATCCTCAGTTCTGCCGTATCTGGGGCGCAGTCAGCTTAAGATTTTATTTTCCATTATAATATTTAATCCTTTATTTGTCTGTATATTTGAAGTTAAATTTAATTTTCATAGAAGATTTTGAAGAATCTGTCAAAGGCACTTTGGCTCGCAATCAAGACTATTTGGAGTGAAGCTAAATATAATTAAAATATAAGGCAACCCATAATTATTTTGATTTGTACAAATATCTATTAGAACTACAGTAAATTTGTAAATCTTTGAAACTTTTATACTTCAAGCTGTATTCCACATATAGAAAGCTAGTCGAAGGTAGCCTTGTGTTAAGACACTCCCGTTTCTCACTGTGCTCCCAAATTTCAATTTCATTCATTCCTCCAAATCAAAATCGAACCTAAAACTGTCAATATATGTATGCACGTTAATTTATATTAGGCACATTTTAGATACATCTAGATCTAGTAACATATTAGGATTCTAGACAAATGAAAAATCAACAACTTCAATAAAAACAAGAAAAATCCAGTTAAATATACAATCTATATTATTAAAATGTACTATAAAAATGCGAAAAGTTTTCCGTTAAGATGTTCTTTACAAAAGTCTACTACGACAATCGCTTTTGTTGGCGACGATAAGATCCATAGTTGAAGTGTCCGGGACGTGAATACTTTTTTCATAGCAATTTTAATCCTTTTTGTACTAGAAGTGTAGATATAATTGGCTTCTCGCTTTAATTTTCTATTTAGATTTTTATTCTACTAAATTGATGGTAAGTTATTAAATCTGTTTAAATTTCATTTAGACGGAACATCCGTTTACATTGTATAGACTTTTTTCTATTTTAATTTGATAAAATGCAGTGTTGTGTTCCGCTACTCTCACTAAAGTCCATTATCTATGTTGTATATTGTATTAGAATGAAATTAGATTATTTTCGTAAAAACAAAAAAATGGAACAAAATAAAATCGTCGTGGCGCAGCGGCACAAGGGTGTGCCTGTCACGCGACGGTTGTGGGTTCGATTCCCACTCGAGGAAGTGAAATATTTATTACGTTTATATTTTCCATTTCTTCGCTCTGGTGTCGAGGCAAAGCGCGGCGTTCAGTTCTGCCACTTGGCGTTCATACCTGCTGAATTCGGCAGAAAGTGGGGAACGGAGTGTCTTAATACTAGGTTCCCTCTGCCTACCCTGCTGTGTGCGGGATACAGCGTGAAGCTGATTTGATAAAATAAAATATTAATACGTATTTAATAGTTTTTTTTTTTTCTGAAACACATTCTATCATTATTGATATTTTAAAACAGTAACTCACTTTAAAAACCAAAGCATAAAAAAAACCGAAAACTAAAACAATCAATACACCCCATCAACAATTTTTTTTACTAAAACTGTTATTTTTCAATAAAAATTCCAAATTCATCTAGCAATAAACAAAATAAGCATTTTATAACCGCTATAAATCAACGTACATTGGGAGGGTATGCGTAGGATGCTTATGTGATTCCGATATAAGCTATTCAATGAGGAAAACACGCCATGGGTTTAATATTTAATGGTGGCTACAAGGTAGCTGAGCCCGGAGCGGAAAATTGCAAGGATAGCTTTATTTATTGAACTAGTAATTTCCCATGGCTCTGCGCACCTCGATTTCGTATAGTAAATTACTATTGATGTGCAAACGATCGTTGCTATTTTGACGCAGTTATAGTTAATTTAAGTTTATTTTAATCCTGTCGTTAATAAATAATTATGCTTTATCCTTAGTGGCAGCTAGAGAGCTACAATCTCTATATACTTCATTCACTTCGTCCGCTCTTAATCAACCTCTTCATACATGCCCTCCGGGAGGTCCTAACACACTAACCTTATTCATCTTTATCATCATAGATACTATGTTCTAGAAGGTCAACCGAAGAGAGAGAAGTAGAAGGTACTGAGGACGTTTCGGGTGATGAAATAATTAATTTTAAATGGTAAGAGACACAAGAAACTGGGAACCTCGCTTGAAATCAATAGGTCCCTATGCCTTGACATACAAAAGAAGACATAATATAGATATTTCACACCTGGACCCCTAACAACCATTCTATTCTACTCTTTTCAGTACCGTACAGCTCATTAATCTGCACTTAACCTAATTCCGAGGCTAGTGGCTTAATAGCACACAACGTTCTTATTGAATTACTTTGTTGTCGTAAGGGGATTTAAATTGTGTGTATTCCTTCTCTTCGTCGGTTTCCTTATATTAGCCTATAATCTTAAGGAAAACTGTTTATTATGGTGTTCTTTGGTGGTGATTGTTCCCGTGGATCCTATTTTGAATCACTTTTGCTATAAAAATACATTAAATATGTATTTTATGGATTTTAGGAAGTAAATTTGTGGTCAAATTATTTCGTATTTTTTGAAAGTACTTGTGAATTATTTACAAAACATACTCGTTACTGTATACAGTGTTAGTCTTATTATTCAGTTAAACAAATCTTATAAAATGAGAAAATAAGAATACTTACTTTTCTATTTTGCTTTATTCATTAGTCTATTAATTGATAAATTGTAGATTTACCTGAAACAATATATATAAGAATTAGTTACACACATGTAGAATGCACATAATTTAAATATTATATTAACTTAAAATTAAGTTCTTTGTAACTTTATAAAATTATTTTAAGTGGCTGTGGAATCTCTAGTATTAAGATATTTTAATAAAGCTACTTCATTGAATACTTTAAATACTTCGCCTTCAAGTTTAAAGAGATGAATTTTGTTTTAAATATAAAAAATAAGTTTTTCTCAGATACAAGTCAGATCTAAAACTACAAGAGGTACGACTCCCAATTCCACTTAAATAAAAAATTTATAACTTTTTAAAAAAAAAAGACCATACGAAATACCCACTTACTCTATACATTTTTATATACCACTAGTGGACCCGGACGCGGCTACGCCTGCTTGAACTATAAGAATATTTTCGCGTCGGTCATACTGTGCCGTAGGCTAGGTCATTTCGAATCAGTGACATCTCCTTAATTATTTATTAGAATGTTATACAGTAATCTGTAATTTCAATCTAGATAAAATTCTAAAAGTGACTATAATATTTATTTTCATAAGGATGAATATCAAAATGTCGCGGTAACGGTTGCGTAGCGACGCGACGGTTGTTATTAACATGGCAGAATAAATTGCATGTCAAATTAGAAAGTACTTTAAAATATATTAGTATATATGTGTAATGTAATGTTATATAGCCTATAGCACTTCTGAAGAATGCAGCTTTCATACAAAACAAAAACAATGTAAATCGGACCAGTAGATCCAGAGATCTTAGCGTTCAAACAAACAAACAAACAAACAAACAAACTCTTCCGCTTTATTATATTAGTATAGATACATATATCAAAAACACAAAGCCTACCAAAAAGTAAAAACAATCTCGTCATCTCGGTCACAGCATCTTTAAGTAATAAAGAGGGTAATATCGTAATCTATTTTACGAGGGGAACATGTGTAGTTAACATGGATACCGGCGGTTAAAGTTATGGGACTGTATTGTTTAGAGAGGCTCTTGGTACGGAAGGAAATATGGGTAAAATTTAAGTATGTATTGCAATATTTGGATTTCTCTTATCTTTATTAGTCGTCTTTAAATTTAAAACGACTAAAACTACTGGTTGTAAACGCGGCGGTTGTGGGTTCGATGCCCCTTCAAGTTAATGATTATCCGATTATTATGATCCGATTGAGATTATTCCAAATATAACTAAAGTCAGAAAGAGTAAAACGGAGTATTGATTCTTTGTGCTTACGCTACAAAAGTGATGGAAGAGTAAATCATTAATATTTTTAAGTTAGGCAGAGGGTACCTAATATTTAGACCTTCTGGTCTCTGTTCCCCATGCACCGCCCAATTTTCGAGACGTTGCGTGTTGAGCAGCGGATCTCTACACCACGCTTTGTCTTGTTACTAGGAAATTAAAACAATTCATTCTTGGGAATCGAACTCAGAACCTTCTTCACGCTGTGCCGCTACACCATAACGGTCAATTTATCCTTTTAATAATAAATACTTGCTTCAAAGGGGAATCAAAGCCGTAAACCTGGCGCAGTAATTCGTTCTCATTTCAACGGACAAAAATGAAACAATAAAACAGACCCGCCGCCTGCCACTGCGCGTGCCCTCAAAAGAATATACCTATATATTTTTTGCGAGTCTAGCCTGCAGTCTTTTATTTATTGTACAATATTTGATGAGAATACAGAATTATGACAGTCGGCAAGCAAAAGTATCATTAGTTAGTTATAATTAATTCGTAGTTTTAAATACGAGTATTATTATTTTTATCACTACCTACCCTAAGTCAGAGAGTACGGAGTACAAACACTACGGTCTCTTCATAACTCTTTCGCCTTGGCCACTATCATTAAGCTCTTCATACATGCCCTTCGGGGCTTCTGGTGCTTTTTATGTGACATCTTTCATTATCATCAATACTGTGATCTCGAAGACAAATTGAGGGTTCCCTCTGCCTCTTTTCCGCTCACTCTAATTTTTAATTAAGTACTATTTTGGATACTCTCATCAAAACAAAAAACCGAACGTAATCCTTATAAGGTCGAATAAGGAACCCTGTGGAATCTAGATCCAGGTTGACAGTATTGCAGTATAGCTAGGCAAAGGAGACACAGCGTCTAAGTGACCGAACTCAACCTCACGCTATGTCTACCAGAGCGGATAAATGAAAATGATTTTAATATAATCATTCCCTGGAGTTCGAATCGAACCCAAAACCGTTGCGTTCACTTTCACACACTGTGACACTGCTCGACGAAGACCTCTACATACATATATATTAACTCCAAGAAAACCCAAACACCATAAATTTACTGAAAACCCATATTTTTTAAAAAAACAATATTTTTCAAATTTTGTCAATTTGAATATCTTAATTTAGACCTTTTCAAATAACATAAAATAATTAACATTTAAAACACGCACCTAAGTAAATATAATATTTAAAACGACTCCCCCTCAGATAGTTGTCGTACCTGCCCCCTACCCTTTAAAAAGCACAAAACACCACTTCGCCCTTTGTACTTCGCTAAGCTCGTAAAGGGAGCCCTTGACTAAGATTTGAGTCATTTCCATGCAGACGCCTTATCTCTAATAGCTGCACATAAAAGGGTGTAGATAGGTAGAAGTAGGTATGTATGGGGGCCTTAAAAGGTTGCGAACTATAGTGGGCAGCGGAGGTTACGTGGTTATATTTAAATTAATGTCGTAATGTTATTATTATTTTATTAGGTTAGAAGTTTTAAACGACGCCATTGTGTTTGGATGGCACGGGCTCTAATTGTAATAGTCGCGGATTTAATTTCTACCTCGATAAATAATTTCTTTTTATTTCGTCGCTCCCATAATTAAACAAAACGCGGCGTTGAGATCTGCCATTCAATACGCAATGTCTCGAAAATTGGGTGGAAATGGGGAACGGAGTGTCTTATACTAAGTTTCATCTATCTACCCTCCTATAAACGGGATACAGAGTACAGGTAACAAAAACAAGCCTCATAGTGAGTTTTATTGACATTAAAACGTTGAGTATTTATTTTGCATTAATGCCAATTAAATAATACGTGTATATAAACGCGATGGTATTGTGTTCGGTTGGCAATTGCGGCGTTCTATTCCGCTGTGTCATTCATTCGAATTCGGATGCAAAACGGAAAACAGAGTGTCTCCACTTTAGTTTATAACCTACGCTTCCTTATTTCGAATAAAACGAGAAGCCATAAAAATATATAATACAACAGACGAATTTCCAAAAAAATCCATTAAAACTAGCTTTCATACTTGTTGATCCTACACAGTGGCTTAGTAACATCCACTTCAGTGTTTCAGCGATACTGTGCCTGAACGGGCACTAGAGACAGGAGTGGAGTACTCTTTGGAGAGGCGACCTCTTGTTGAGCACTCCAAGAATTGTATTGTGTTACTAAATTCTGACTGTCCGTGTCTATGTGGTCCTTGAGAAAGGATCGAAACTATTTATATTTGAAATGGGTGACTTATCTTTTATACGGTGTAGTATTAAATTATATTTAAAAAGTATCTTTAAAATTTCTTTAAAAAAATATTTACTGGGTAAACAGAACATAGTAGTAAGGAAAACTTTTATTAAACCTTCAAATATCAATATATTTTGTTAAAGTCAAAAAATGCAATTAATTTACAAACCTTATATATACCACAAATATGGTACGATTATATGTATTAGCTATATATAATTCGAACATAGTGGCCGTGTGCCTAATTCATATACCTAATATAATAATAATATTAATATAACTAAAATATGGTGAAACATTAATTACTTCCATCCGAATAAGACTAAATTAACCATAAATTTGGACCTAAAATATTCCAAATATATACATATATAAATATTTAATAGACATATGTAACAGTTTTATTATATTTCACAGGTAACCAGTAGGTTGCACGGCTTAATCAAGCTTTGGACGCGATGGGCGTGAACGAACGTAATCGATTTAGCGTTAACGTTAAAATTGTTTTGATAATAAATATTATGAAATATTAACTTATATCAGCTTCACATATTCCGCACATGGCACAGTAGGCAGAGGAAACGTAGTTCCCCATTTCCCGCCGAATTCCAGAGGCTTGAGTGGCGGAACTTAACGCCGCATTTTGCCTCGACATCAGAAAGAAGGAATGAAAATATTAATTTAAATAAATATTTCATTTCCTCGAGTTGGGATCGAATCCACAACCAGTCGGATTTACAGTCACACTTTTGACCCTGCGCCACCTTTGGCCTCAATATAATATTAATATATATGAATATTTTTATTTATATCTGTGCTATATGATAAAACAGTCGATTTTGTTTTATTGAGCGCTCTAATCTCATAAACTACAGATCGAATTGAAAATTTCTTATTGTGTTGAATAATTTACTTGAAGCCTTACCATATATAGGTATTTGCTAAGCATATGCAAATATGCATGTGCATATATAGGTACCTACCTACCCTTAAATGCATCTGCAGGCTACAAAATAGAATACCCAACTAGACCGGAGTAGAAAACAATGTTTCGTAACTCCGTTCGGTCCAAGCGCTCAAACACATACCTACCAAAAATTTCCACAGGTTTCCCTGAAAGAAACTTTCAACGGAACATACCTATATATTTTTGTTTAAAAAAAAACTTCGCTAGAGCATTTAGAAGCGAGAGATTGTAGAGTTTATTTTGTAAATTAATTTAATGAATATACGCTGTATTTGTGTTTATATTATTAATAACTAGCGACCCGTCCGGGGATTCGCCCGCTTGAACCACACAACTACACACTACACAACGTACTTTAGTATTCTAAAACATTATTTTCAAAATAATATTTATAAATAGCATATTAAAGTTTAAACCAAATCAATAAAGCATTTTAGCAATTATATCGAACAAAACATTTTATACTAATAAAACTTCATAGAGCAGGGGCACTATCGTCTGACTTTAAACGAGACAGTTCGGTTGGATTCCCACTCGAAGAAATGAAGTATTTAATATTTTCATTCACTCTGATAACGAAGCAAAGAACGGCGTTGAGTACCGCCACTCAGCAACAATGCCCCCTGAATTCAGCCGATAAGTGGAGAACGAAAATGTCTCAACGGGAACAGAGTGTCTTAACCCTAGTTTCCAAGGTTCCCACTGCTTACTCTACTACATATGGAAACCAGCATACAACAAACTCTTCAGCATCACGATATTAGCATAGACTATCCAGTTGGAAGCATAAATCGATACGTTCATATTCTCTATATTCGCACTACATACATCTAAAATATCCCATCAAAGGGAACACCGTCTAATGGCGAATGCAAATAGCCGCGGGGAGCTCGTCCTGTGGGACTCGCAGACCTGGTGGGAGCTACGTACTAACTTATGAATGATTTATGCTTTGTGATGCTTATTTGTAAAGTGGTACTAAGCGTTGGTAATTTGAAGATGATGCAAAAGAGAAGTAGTTAGGAGATAAGGAAGGCAAGGTAAGGATGGGAAGGGAAGGTAAGGTAAAGAAGTAGTTTCACGCTTTTTCCCATACCTATAGCAGAATAGGCAGAAGTTTATACCAGAGTGGAGGCAATGAAAATAAATATAATCATTCCCCCGAGTGGGAATCGTACCCAGAACCTTCGCGTTTACAGTCATGAGTAATACACTCCATAAAGTAACTTGTTTGGGTAAGTTGCGATGACTTTAAAATTCTTCTTAACAAAGAAACAAACATAATAAAACTGATTGAAAATATTTTCAATAAGCCTTGATTGAATTCGGTCCTGAAAAATTGTTTAAAATTACACATATTGCTTAATGATATTAAATAGTCCAGGTAAGTAAGTAACTGACCACATTTTTTTTTGATTCAAGCGCAGCGTTGAGCTCCACCACTCAACACATAATGC
Organism: Heliconius numata; assembly: GCA_016802625.1. Classification (NCBI taxonomy): domain Eukaryota; kingdom Metazoa; phylum Arthropoda; class Insecta; order Lepidoptera; family Nymphalidae; genus Heliconius; species Heliconius numata. The sequence goes on along the minus strand of JAEBDU010000144.1, from coordinate 646,342 downwards.
CTCGCACGAATTCAACGGAAATTTTATCTTAACATTAGGTCCTCAGTTTCGTGCTGCCTATCCTGCTATCTCCGGGCAATAGCGTGAAGCTCAAAAAGAAGACGAAAGTTCTTATCTTAACAAACTCGAAAAATTACATTTCGAAAATTTAGCAAATTCTGTAATAAACTGATAACAAAAGAGACATGATTATAATTGAGTGGCAGATATTTGACACGTATTCTCTCCGGAATAGGAATTAGAAATTCCCAAAGTGAAATTAAAATGAGACGCAAACTTTTATTATATAATTTGGAAAATCATTATTTTATATCCTGATGATGATGAAAAACCTTCCTTAGGTTGTAATAAATACGTATTATATACCTACAGATATATTTAACATATACATACACATATATTTATATAGCTATATGAGAAATTCATTTGCATGGACTTTAAAAAGAGTCTCTTTTTTCTCGTTTTAAATAGTAGAAATTTCATGAATTTCCCTTAGTACTCTCCTACACTCCTTAACTCATCAAATTTCAACTGTCCAAGTCCAATACGCTTTCTGTCAGTAACGTAACAGTATAATACACAAAAGAATTATTCAAAACATTTTAAAATATTAACCAATCTGACTCACCTACCTAAAATACAACAACTGCAAATCTTCTTTCACGTCCAATTTGAGGAAAGAACTAAGTAAGAAGATTACCGTCAAGTTGTCAAAGGTCCATTCTATTAATAATGAATTTCCATTGAATGTGCCAGGGCTTTGTATCGCAGAGTGCGGTCAGCGAAGTTATAATAGGATTATATTGAAACAAAGCGATCTAAGCAGATTGCTGTACAAGCGTCTATTATCTAGTAGGTACTACTAACACTGTTGGTAATTTGATAGGCTTATGCCATTTGGTCTGAATGCACTAGGTTTGCATATAGTTATATAGTAATTTAGATTGTATTAATTAGGTAATCTGTGAAGCTGTTATCGATTAATTGGGATATTTCTGCAAGTAGTTATGGTTTTGAAGCCTTTGTGGTATAATAGAATGCGATAATGTGGGTTCGATTCCCATTCAGTGGAATGGTGAATTTCAATTAAGGTTAAACGCAGCACCGATTTCCGCCAATCAACACGAAATGTCTTGAAAATTGAATATTAATTAGGTTTCTGCTACATACTCTGCTATTTGCGCAAAAGCGTGAAACTGCTTGTGGGTTACAAGTCAGTGAGATAGTATTTATTGAAAAAAATGTTTTCTACGAATAATTTAATTTTGTCATTTCTTCGCTACGGTAACGAGGCAAAGCGCGGCGTTGAGTTCCGCCATTCCACACACAATGCCTATAGATTTCGGCGGAAAGTGGGGAGCAGAAGTATAATATGAGAACGGTGTGTCTTAACACTAAGTGAAGCTTTAGGTATAGGTGATAAATTATCAGAAATCTTTAAACTCACGTATAAAACAGACAAATATAAGCAAACAAGAATATCACAAAACGAGCTTAGCAATTGAATTCAGACCAGCACTCACTCTTCGACTTGATTATGTAAATGTGAGTATAAGAGGGCATTTTAGTATCAAAGAGAACTAAATTTTATGGATTATATGGAAAGTGATTTTCTTGATCCGTTTCTTATTTAAATAAAGCTTATAATGCGAATATATCTTAGTTAATTTCACAGCCACCTTTGTGGTGGTTTATAATAGCGTGGTTTCTAAAATGAGTGGAAAATAGAAATCACCGTGACGTAACACTATTATTTAGATATGTTATTCAATTAAAGTGAAATTCGAAACTTTTAAGAACATTAATTAATTATTTAATTTATTTTATATATAAAACTCAGAATTTAATTTGTTTTTAAGTAAAAAAACGGAAAAGCTTTAATTATCTTTTGTTTTACCACAAAATCTATACATATAATAAAAAAGTAAAAATAACGCGTCTGTACATTGAATATATTTACAATATAATAATTGAGGGGGGTTTAGGAACAGTGATAGAGACCAAATCCACAAAAAGTCTGTTTGTTTATTATTAAATTAATAATATCGTTAAACACCAATAATATCTAATGAAATACAAGAATAAAATCGACATCTCTTAACGATATGTAAACGTACGTACTTACCTTTAAAGAAGCTTCAAATTCTAGTGAAGTTCGCTAACAAGTAGCATCGCCCACGAACGCCGTACGAACATATTCAGACAGGTTAATTAGAGCATTTATACTAAATGAGATGAGATAGGTACCTGTACCTGGTTAGTATGCTTCATGTTTAAGTTGCATTTTGCTATATTTTGCAAAATGTTTGGTGGAATGAAATGGTGGTGTAATGAGGTTGTTATGAATTTAAGTCCTCCTGGATTTGTTGAGAAGTTTTTTTTATTAAAAAAACATATTTTTTTTTATTATTGTTAAATAAGTCAAAAGAATAAGCTCACAGTAAATCTTTAGATACAAATTCCGTCTCATAAAATTTACAAATATGTTTCTTAGTTTAGTTAGGCTGAGGGAGCTCAGTGTTAAGACACTGTTTCCCACTTTCCGCCGAAGTCTCGACACCAGAACGAAGAAATTAAAATATAAATAAATTATAAATTTAAATAAAAAATTTTTGTTAATTTTGTTATAAGTGAAGGCTTTTTTACTGGATTCTATAATTTTCTAACGTTCTCTTTCCTACCGGACAATTTCCTTCGCTGTTCCATACACATTAATATTAGCGAAGAGAATTGTTAAAACGACTGAACTAAAAACATAAAAAAACACCGACATTTGCCAACTAAATCTAGAAAATAAGAAAGAAAATATTTTTAAACGCTACATATAAAATTTAAAACGACAAAACGAACAAGCGCATCATAGTCAAATACCGTTGATACAGTAAGTGCACGTTCATAATTGAGTAAGCGCGCGCGTCCCATTATGCGGAAATGTATTAAAATACTCAGCGAGAAAAGAACACTGTTGAATTAAACGATAATGGTTGCGATAAGGGTTTTTTTTCTCTATGCTCTACTTAAAATTCATTATATTTTATTTTTAATGTATAATTGATGTGTAGGTATTTTATGCAATTTTTGTAGCTCATGCTTTATTTCACGCAGTTTGATAGGCAGAGGGAACCTGAGAACCTAGTGTTATGAGATATTCCATGATAAGTGGCGGAACTCAGCCGAGCTTTGCCTCGTTACCATAAGGACGAAAATATTAAATATTTCTATACCCCGAGTGGCAATCAAACCCACAACTTTCGCGTTCACGCGTTGCACGTTCACCTCTGCGCTACGACAGACCCCAATATATCAACAATGAAAAAAAAGGAATTACGTAACAAAAGGTACGGATTTTTATTATTTACTCCTTAATGAATTCTATTTCATTTCAATAAAACGCACTGTAAAATATGCAGGCTCAAGTTTACCTGCTGACGGCTATTTTAATTATTTTTTTACGAGTTAGAAAGGTTGTACATATTACAAAAGTGATAAAAAAACTAAAATATGAATGAGAAAGAATGAATATTATTTCAAAGCTTGCTTTACCATGGCAAGGCACGGCGTCGAGAACCGCTATACAACACGCATTGCCTTAAAATATCGGCGGAAAGTGGGGAACGGAGTCCTAACTAGTGTTAGGTTCTGTCTACCTACCCGGCTATATGCGTGGGTGAACTTATACAAAAAAAAAAGTAACACAAACAGAAAATGAATTAAATAACCGTTTGCAATCAAAGGTTAGTCTGAACGTCACAACCAGACGCGCAAGGGCAAGGGCTTGGAGTTTCTAATTACTTCTATAATGAAATGAGCGTCGTTTTTAGATTGTTTTATAAACAATGTATTTAATACGGCAGCAATTTAGTAACTGCAACGGCACAACGGTTGCATAGATTTTAAATAACTTAAATTTCTAAATAACAAATAATAAAGTAGGTATATTAAATAGACTAAAAATTTAAACCATTTTCTAACAATTCCAGTTAAAGCGAGTGTTAAGAATAATAAACAATGTATTAATTTTCCAACAGCTGAACATAAATCAAGCGCCGCTACAACTACAACGCTAAAAGTTTCTTACATAAATTATGTGAAGTCCAGTTTTTACTCTTATATTAGTAGTTTTGGTATATATAAATTAAATTATTATTTATTCAATGTTATTTTATACTTGAGGCCATTGTGGTACAGTGGCACAGCGTTTGACTTTTAATATGATAGTTTTGGGTTCTATCCCAAATTGGGAAAATTATTATATTTGATATTACTTTCATGTCTCAGCTCTGGTAAGACATAGAAGAAAATGTTCTCTTTGTCTGTTCTAGTACCTACATGCGAGATACCCTGTCTCGTGAATCTGAAAAAGAAATAAAAAAATGATCTTGCAATATCAAATTTCTTAATCAAATTCTCAGTTCTTAAAAAAATATTTACATAACAATGTCAAAAATTAGGCGAAAAAGGAAAATTCTGAAAAACTCACCCTCACATATAAAATAAGTCTAACAATACTGTCGAGGGAAACCACCGAAAGCTAATTCTGAGCTTTCCCTAAGACCTGTTGGAACGTGACGCGCATCTTGACACTCGCCGATTGTGCGCGATGAAAGATATTTGAAAGTATATTCTTTTTAAGGATATATTTAATTGATTATATAATAAAATTCTCATTTATAAAACTATAATAATATAAAAGTTTAATTAACGAAATTTAATTCTGTATAGAACAATGATGGCAACCCACAACCTTTGACTAAGTCAAAGGGTAACTTAACTAGAATATTAGTAAGCGATAGCGATAAATACATATAAAAATGTATAATTTAGGTATATCTAAGAAATATATATTTAGATAGAGAATGCATTTTGTCATTAGTGTTAACATTGCCTAATGCTTCAAGAAATTGACAGAAAATGTGGAACAGAGTGTCTTAACACTTCGTTCCCTCTGCGTAACTGGCTGGGATACAGCGTGAAGCTAATTTATTTAATAAACTTAAGTAGACTAACCAATGTCAATTTAAATTAACTTTGCATTACTAGAATCAACTTAATGCATAAACCTTGTTCACCTTCTAAGGCTTTGAAGTAAGTATCCATAAATAGCTACGAAACATAAAAATATTTAAAACAAGGGAAACTATTTTAGTATTTTTTAACATTTGCAAAACATAAAGATTTTAATGTTAAGTATATGGGAAACGTAGAGTCTTCACAGTAGGTTCCCTCTGTCTACCTCGCTATGTGGAAAAAAGCTGTAAGCTGTTTTTATTTAAATGAAAGAATAAAACCGAGTAATGTATATAATAGTATATGGAAAAGTGTTTTAAGTTTGCAAAAATTCGTTTTCCTCGCAATGTTTGTAGTTCGCGAACTCATCGAACTTTAATGTCGTGTTGTCATTGAATTCTTCGATCTTTTACTGTAAAAGTGTCAGACTTTTCAATAGTGATCGCGAATTGCAGTGTAATTCTGTGAAAATGGAGTTTGATTATTGGAAGTGTGTAATATCTTTTTTAAAGTATTTTTTAGCAAATACAATTGTAGACCAACATTTTTTTTAGCAATTTAAGTACTATACATTACTTAATAGTTTTTTTAGCAGCTTTAAACTTGAAACCAACGGGAAAATATAAAAAAAAAAACATTTCCCCAAATGAGGATCGAACTCAAAACCATGGCGTTTACAGCCAGAAGTTATCCTGCTATGCCACGATACGTATATTAAAATCAACATTAAAATATATTCAGCACATAGTTACAAAAGACCCTACTTATTAACTACTGTAAATACAAAATATTTCTACTATACAAAGAATGAAAAGCAAAACTACAAAATACGAGGTGTGTTCAAAAAGTAAGGTGACTTTGTATTTTTAAGAAAAAATATTTATTTATTTATCAATATTTATGTTGTCCCCTTCTAAGTAATCCCCCTCAGATACAATACACTTATGCCAACGGTTTTTCCAATCGTCAAAGCACTTCTCATAAGCACTTTTCGGTATAGCCTTGAGCTCTTCCAGCGATGCAGTCTTTATCTCTTCAATCGTTGCAAATCTCCGTCCTTTCATAGGTCTTAGGTCTTAGGTCATAGGTCGTCACCAGTTATGACCCTTTTGAGTAAATCTGGGTCGTCGTTGACGTCATTCAACAGTTCTTGAGCGATGCTCATGCGACGGTTCTTTTGGTCAAAATTTAGCAATTTCGGAACAAACTTCGCTGACACACGTCTCATGCCCAAAACGTTAGAAAAAATTTCATGGCACGAGCCAAGCCATATACCAACATCCTCAGCAACTTCTCTGATAGTGATTCGACGATTTTCCAGAACAATTTTCTTCACTGCTTGAACGTTTTCATCAGTTGTTGACGTGCTTGGGCGTCCAGAGCGAAGCTCGTCATTGGCATCTTCCCGGCCATCTTGGAAGAGTTTGTACCACTTGTAAACATTTTTTTTACTCAGAACAGTTTCACCGTATGCCACTGTCAACATTTTAAGTGTTTCGGAGCACTTTATTTTATTTTTTACACAAAATTTAATGCAAATCCTTTGATACATATTTTTCGATAGCAAGAAATCGCCGAGCACGCAAAACACTTATAACCTTTACGCCTCTCCCAACCAAACAAAAAATGCTATACACTTGAAACTTGGTACAGATGTTCGGGAAGAGTGTACCAACATAACAAAATAAAAAAATCGATAATCGAAAGTACGTTGCCCGCCAAATTTGAAAAGTCACCTTACTTTTTGAACACACCTCGTAATACAAAATTGGCTGATGTTAAGTTACATAAAACTCTTCTATATGAAACTATACACTGTAAAGTTGTTTCAATCCCGCACATTACATATAAAATGAGTGGACAAATATTACTAAAATGAAGACTTCAGACGAATGAAAATAAAACATTGTAATAGCAATAAATATATAAAGGTAGTTTTTAACTACGGCTTTGCCTATGTGACAATTAGTCATAATCTGACTGCAGGTAGCGCAGGGTAGGTTCAAAAATAAATGAGATAGCCTTTTAGCCTTTCTCGATAAATGGACTAATCTAACACAAAAAGATTTATTCAATTCAAAGTAGTAGTTCCTGAGATCAGCCTGTTCAAACAAACACACTATGTCTACTTTAAGATTTTGTATAACTTTCAACACAAATAACTATTTAGCTTCTCTTCTTAGTCTCTTCTCTACATTCTAGAATATCCTGCGATAAGTATAATACTAAACAATATGGAGAAATTACAATAAGTATATTAAATTAAAGTCACATTCCGAAATCAGACAATTCAATGAAATAAGACTAGAATGTCATAATAAAGTCCTCAAACACACAAGTTCTTGTCCAAAAACGTTTCATACACAATAACATATTTACAAATAATCAAAAGTTACTTTTATTTGTGAAACTTTTCTAAGATTTATCTAATAAAAGTTTTAGAGCGATCACAAAAGCTGAGTGCCCTGGAGTATTTACATGGCGCCGTCACAAAAGAAGAACACATTTATTTGAACGTACCTACTTTCATATGTTTTGATAGTAAATACTTACTAAATATTTTCTTTTTTTTAGGTTCAGGCTGTATCCCTCAACCACCAGGGTAGGCAAAGTGAACCTAGAGTTAAGTTGTCATTCTTCTTGTTACCAGAGAGAAGAAAATATAATATAATTCTCTACCCCGAATGGAAATCGAACCCACAATCAAATAAGGTTGTGCCGCTACGCCTATACGGCTTCTATGTATCACTCAAACTTTTTCTCACCAAATAATAAACCTGCCAAGATCAAATAATCCATTTGATTTACTGTGTAAATACAGTGGGCACTTAGTAATGTTCATCGTTTGTTTTTTTTAAATAACAATCAGCTTCACGCTCTATCCCGCACGCAGTAAATCTCCAATTTCAGTAATAATTTTAATATGTCTCTTAATGTACTTATTAGGACAATATCAATATTCAACGTTAAAACCGGTTTAAACGAAAATTTTATACCTTCTGTGGATAGCGTGGGCAGGACAAGATGACTTTGAACAAGTTTGTGCTTATAGGGTTACATATTACATTTGTAAGAATAAAGTAATATTTTAAAGTACTAAATTGCTTATGTCTACATAGAAGAAGAAGAAGAAGAAAATTGAAATGGATAGGCTTTTTAGTATAGATAATGCGTTATAGTATTAATGTTATATACTAGGAAATTCATGTAAACTCATTCAACTAATTCTCATTATTTTTTTTTATTTTTACCAGTATAATTCCTAAGATTAAGGCAGTCAACCAAACAAACTCCAGCTTTATCATATTAGTAAGGATATATCCAAAATTTTGGTATCTTTTTTTCTTTTTTAGTTTCACAAATCTTTACGCAATTGTAACACCAGGTGCAGTCAAGCACAAACTCCAATATTATAATGAACAACTAACTTATAAGCTTCATCTTTAGCTTTACGCTGTATCCCGCACACAGCAGGTTAGGCAGAAGGAACCTAGTGTTAAGACACTCCGTTACCCCCTTATAAGCATGTTTTTTAAATACAAAAATAAATATAGTAAACTTCGATATATCAATCCATTCCAACTAAAATTAACCACCCAAACTAAATAATACACTAAACCAGTCAAACATAAGTAACTATAACGCGTCCCAAATGTAAATATGCCGCACGACACTTAACATATTGGGCCGTAATCGAATCACCACTATCGTCCATTTCAAAACTAAAATCGATATGACCCGCATGCAAATAGACCGCAGGTGGCTTAATGGAATTAAAGTTCATATGACTCTATCATTGGAACACCTAATAATAATGACATATAGTTTTTAATTATATAAAGTAATATTAAAATCGAATTGTTATTGGAGTGGAATTAATGAAATTATTTAATTTGTATGCGTATTGAGTTTAATTATACTAGCGCAATTAGCTGGATTTGCTCGTTAATGATATGAATTAATTCATTCATTTAGTTTGGCGCAGCGTTTGAGTAAAAACGAAACATTAGTGTATTCGATTTCCATTCGGAAGAACATTTCTTGTACGCGGCGTTGAGTTCCACCATTCAACCCTACCTTCTAGTTATCTGCTGGATACAGTATGATGCTTAAAGCATAACTCGTATGTCATGTATACTCTGCAAGCTCAAGGAAATAGAAATATTATAAAATATAAAACCATTTTTGGATGGAAGTTACAAGTTATTTTAGTCATTCTACAAATGACTGCAGTTCTGTGCGGTATGGTTCGCGATGCACTTCCCCTTATAGCTTTTTAAAATGTAACGAGAACAGTTTACCTTTTGAATCTTCCTTTGAGAATTAAATATATGATATTTTTTAGTTTTAATTCCAACTGTACCTACTTAATTAAGAAGCCAGTAGTTGCGTAGGGGCACAGAGTGTGACTGTAAAACCGACTGGTTGTGGGTTCGATCGCCACTCGAGGAGATTAAATATTAATTTAAATTTCCATTTCCATTTCTTCGCTCTAGCGTCGAGACAAAGCGCGGCGTTAAGATCTGCTACTCAACACGCAATGCCTCGAGAAAGTGGGGAACGGAGTTACTTAACACCAGGTTCCCTCTGCCTACTCTGTTGTGTGCGAAATTTTTATTTTAATTTTAACCAGAACCTTATTAAATTAACATGTTTGGTATACCTATTTTTCCAAAACACCGATGCTTATCAATCCCAGCACGAAATGAAACCGTTGGTCAATGGAGGTGAAGTGGATTTGCGAAGTCACGTAATTGCGGGCCGCGCTCGGTGGGCAAGCTTTTTTGACGTGTCATTTGTCAGAGAGCAAAGTTTGTTGGTGTTAGTGTAGAGCATATTATTATTATTAGTTTGCCTTGTGATTTTTTTATTTCCTGAAAATGTTTTTTTATATGTATTATATAGGTATATGTTAAGCGTTTACACGTTGTATCCTGCATATAGTCGGGTACGGGAACCTAGTGTTAAAAGACTCCGCTCTCCACTTTCCGCCGAATTTTTAAGGCATTGCGTGTTCAGAAGCGGAATTCAACGCTGCGCCTTGCCTTGTTACCAGAGGGAAGAAATGAAAATATTAAATAATAATTACTTCCCCCGAGTGGGGATTGAACAAAGTCGCGTTTAATGAATATGAGCTCTATTTTGCGTGTAAAACCGCACCATTGTTTTACGATCAATATTTTTATAGCAACTAACATTAAAATTGAAGCATGTAGTTAAAAAGTCTTCATAAAAGCTTTGGTGGCACGAAGAAAAAAAAAAAAATGTTATAATGTTTAGTGTCGTATCCATAAGACTAGGGCAGTGTTTTACTAAAAATATTTATTAATTCACAAAAAATATCTTTACAAAAATTCATGACATAGCTACTTAGTAATGAAATTGCAACGAACATTACTCCAAATTTCTCCACTCTCCACATTTGTGATAATATCGTGTAATGAAAACCAGACTATATATATTAATCAATGAATATATGTTTTTTTAGACAGATAAATAGACAACAAATAGATCCTTTATAACTTTCGATCTATTTTAAAGTTCAAAATAAAAAAATACAGTAGATATATTCTTAACACTATTGAAACACTAAACATATTCTATTCAATTTTCTTCACATTCTTCACACACTGATATAAAACTATAGAAGCTCGTAAACAATATATTTAATGAGATGTTAACTTTACGATCCGATTACGCACTAAATTTAATGTTTAATTTTCTTTTCGAGCTGACAGAGTAAGTGCTATTCGACCGACGACGTATAAAAAGGCAGACTTTTTGTGAATATATTATTTTTAGAATAGTATTTAAGAAACGTGCCAATTCTAATTGAGGCACATTTGAAAATGTAACACTTATTTATTTAGCAAATAGGCCAGTCAGTGGGGAAGGCAACTAACTGTAAGCGCAAGTGGTTGTGGGTTCGATGTCCATTTGATAAAATGAAATAATACCTATATGATAAATAATAATTTATGTTTTAATTTCTTCGTTCTGGTGTCAAGGCAAAGCGCGGCGTTTAGTTATGTCATTCAACATGCAATAGCTCTAGAATTCGTCAACAGAGTAACTTAACTTTTGTATTAAAGATCTAAAGATTACCTTATAATTTTTGATGCCAAAACTAAAATAAGTTGATAAATTAAATAAGCGCTTACTACTTTTTAATTTACATATTAAAATAACAGTCTTTATCGTAAAAGACGTAAAATAACTATTAAAGTAAAGAAAAAATCCGTTCAATATAGTACCGACAGTTTATAATAATAAGAATTAATTAATCTTTTGAATAAGAATGAAAAGAAAATTGTTTACACAATATACCACAATAAGAAAATATAACAATTAACATAATACAAGCATTGTATGAAAAAAAACATTTATTTAATAAGTAAGAACTATATATATATAAAAAAACATAATTCTTATACCGTCTGTTCATGTCGCAACCCAATTTCACTTCAAGTTTTATATCCAACAAAAACTCAATACATTCGATGAATCGCGTTGTCAATCAACTATAAAATTGACTTTTGAAACTACGTACAGTCACGCTCGCCTTTTGTTTTTAAGTTGTTGTTGTAAACGTTGAGAAAAGGGAACTTTGATAACTTGTGTTTTCTTTATCATGTACTAGTAGGCCCGACCGCGGCTACGCCCGCTTGAACTATACGATATTTATTAAATATATTTATGAAATTATTTTCAGATTTCAATAGAGAGATGCGTTAAGCAAACTCATTTTGGGTGACGTTTTCTAACAACAAACTTTGCAAATCGTCGCATAGCGACGGTTGTTATTAACATGGCGAAATAAATTGCATGTCAAATTAATAAGTATCAAATTAATAATATATAGGTATATATCGAAAATATTACAAATATGAGAAAAAAAAAGTATCCTATGTTCATCCCGAGACCCTCAAGTATCTCTATATGAGTATTTTATCACAATTAAATTAGCAGTTTGGCCCTGATGGCGTAAAAGACAGACAGACAGACAGAGTTACTTTCGAATTTATAATATAGGTATGGATTATAGATTAAATGATTTAAATAAATTTTAATGACGAAATGATTTTAATGCCCCCGTGACAGCAGGGTAGGTGGAGGGAACCTAGCGATGAAAAACCGTTGCTCATTTTCCACTTAATTTTCGAGACATTGTATATTGAGTGGCGAAACTTAACGCCGCCTCGTGTTACCGGATCGATTAAATTAATATAACTAATTCTTCAAAGAAAGAGTTGAACCTAAGAATCAGACACCCCCAGTCAGAATAGGAGCCGCTACGTATCGTAATAAAATAGAAATTTAATGTGAACCTTTACCACTGTGCCATTGTGACTCTCGTATGATGAATTTACCTGAAAATAAAACATAACTAATTATATATTTGTTTTACCAATATTACCTAACAACATGTTATCAAGTACTAAAATACTTTAAAAAAATAAAACAATCCCTACATTTTAATAAAAGAGAAAACGTTTGTGTACCTATGTCTTATCGTAAGAGTTGGTTGTATTGTGAACATTTATTCTATTGAGCAAGCGTTTTCGTTATCCTGCTTTCACAAAGAGAGTTTTATTTTGTTACCTAAAAAAAAGTTGTCTATGTAGAATAAAGAGAAAAGTGATATAAAGGTGCAAGAGATGTATCAGTTAAAATAAAGAGAAAAGTGACATAAAAATGCAAGAGATGTATAAGTTAAATAGACTTAAAAAATATATATATCTGACCACACAAAAAAAATGATTGTATCAAAAATATAAGAAACAAATTAGTCTCCGCGATTCCGCCAAATTTTCGAGACATCGTGAGTCGAGTGGCGCAGCTGAAAGCCACATTTTGTCTTGTTACCAGAGCGAGAAAACAAAGATAATTTACTCCCCTAATTGGTATTCGAAGCCTTCGAAGGTTTCTTATGAACCGTGACCAGAGCATAAAAATGAAATTAACTTCAAATTATTACCAGATTGGAGAGCAACCTCATACATTGATAACAGTACTGTTGTGGGAATCAAACCCACAACCACCCCGTTTGCAATCAGTTACTGTAACACTGTGCCACAATGGACTCTCTGTTTTTATTGATTTATCTATAGAGAAATTGTTATTTTAATATAGAAGGAATGTTTATTACAACGAATTCATAGGACTTAGTTTGTAACACTAGCGACTAACAAAATTTTCATTAAAACGGTAGAGTAGGTACCCTATATATAGGTACACAAATTGTTGCACGATGCAACCAGTGGAAATTGTGAAGACGCATTCTTTGTTTAAATTTATTACTATTAATTTAATAGTAAATTTATTGTAATAATATATCAACATATTGTTAAAAAACGAAAAATATATATTTTACTCCAATAACCATAAAAATACTTAAATTATTAGCGCTAACTAAACTAAAAATCTAAAAAGATGTTTAATAATTTTCTTTATGTGTATGGAATAAAAAAAATAATTAATAAACTGTTAAAACCTAACTCTATCGCATATAATAGAATAGACATCTAGGGGAACCTAGTGTGTTCATTACGCAACGCACTACTTTCGAAATATTGCGTGCTGAGTGGCGGAACTTAACTCCACGCTTTATCACCAGAGCGGAGAAACGTAAATAATTAATTCCCAGCGGGAAAATCGAACCCACAATCGTCAATTTAATAAAGTGACTTAGTCATGTGACAATTATAAGCATTTCAAGAGACAAACATTGTCGTTTTACTGTTGAATAAAGAATGGTATGCAGGAGGCAACATTTGAGACGGCGCGTACAGTAAGTAGGCCTAAGACCCATGTCCCGCCAATGAAAAATATGTTTTCAAAATTTTAACGTATTTTTAAAATATAAACTAAAAATATTAAATTAAAATATGTGAAAATAAAATTAATTCTAACATAGTTACATAATTACCTAAAATTTATTTTTAAATTAAACCAAACAGAATCTAACCAAGATCTAAATTAATAACACGCTAAAAATAAAACTCTATTTATACACTATCATCAAAAGGACAAACACACACTTTACGAATAGAAACACAAACAAAAAGACAAACAAACAGACAAATGCTATTGAACTTCACTCTTAAAATAGACAGCAATGATTCTTGGTCTTTAACATTTGACACTAGAAGTTGGAGCGACGCCAGTGCGGTATCGAGCGGTGCAGCGCTTGAACAAATCATGCGACCATTGGACTATTAAACGATAACCGCGTTCGAATACTGCAGCGATTAATTTTGATAAAAATAAACGTGCAATACTTTATTTACTGACTTTAACAAAACAATGGTAAGATTTTAAAAACGATAGTAAAAATAGGAATAACAGGATCTGATTCCCACTCCAAGAGTTAAGTACATATCAGTTTAGTATTTTCATACCCTCGCTCTGGTAACGTAGCAAAGCGCGAGGTTGAGTTTCGCCACTCAGCATGCAATGTCTCAAAAATTCGGCGGGAAGTGGGGAATGAAAATGTCTTGATAGGATCGGAGTATCTTAGCACTAGGCTCCCAGGTTCGCTGCTATAATATGTGGTTGCAAATGAAAAGAAACTAGAGTTTACGACCTTTGGCCTAGAATATTTAAGAAAGCTTGCACGTGAACTTGAGACTTTTGAGACAAGACTTACCTAAAGCATTAGCATACCTAAAAAAAAGGTTTACAAATAGTTTATTCCGTTTCATCACAAGGTAAAAAATATGATTGTACCTACTAAAAGTGCACCTTAACGCTGTATCCCGCATACAGCAGAGTAGGTAGAGGAAACCTAGTGTTAAGACACTAAGTTCTCCACTTTTCGCCTAATTTTTCAGGCTCAAAAATATTTGAGCGGTAGAAAAACACATTATTGTCACAAAAAATTTACGACCTTAGTTGGGACTAGAATATCTAAGGACGCTCGTACGAGAAATCATGTGACTTTAGAAAAAAGATTTAGAATGCCTAAGTATACCTAATAGAATACAAATCATAAATATTATATTTTCTACATGAAAATGAGAAATCTAAAAACATAACTCCATTTCCATTGTTCTCTTTCTATGTTAACAGGTATAGAATATGAAATATCTAAAACAATTTATCAGTAGAATTATAATCGTTATAATACCTGGGGCCTGGGGGCTTTCATATAAATTCCTTTCAACGCTGATTAATTCTATGCAGAATAAATGATGTAATAAATTATTTTTTGACGCCTATATGGCACCATTATTGTGAAAATAGTAATGAGTAATAGGAATTCTACGGCTTACATATATTTTTTAATATAAGCATTTTAATTTGGTAAGATAAACTGCGCACTCAAAAATTTGACATTATAGGGGAAAAACGAAAAAAAAAAACATATAAATTGTCAAAATCTACATACATCCCTAGACCCCTAGGGACGTATGTCACCCGACAGAGAATAGTTTTCACAAAAAACCTCACAACACCCTCGAGATCTTAATTAAAGGAACCCTTATTGCTGGCTTCAAATTAATCTTTGGCATTGAGTAATCTCCTTTATTGCTTAATGGAATATTAGTCTCTTAGCGAAGTTCGTAACCTGGGGGGTAGACGAACAGGTCTAGATAGATATAATTAATTTAAACAGTCCTGAGGGCACTATACAGTGTTGAAACAAAACGGTTTGAATAAATAACCAATTTTTCATTTAGAAGAATACTTAATTATAGCTTTGCATTACAATAAATATATCAGAAAATTAATTGATTTATGTTTAAAATGAAGATTGCCAAATAAAACTAGTTGTATATAAAGACGAAGATTAAGACTCCGTTACTCACTTTCCGACTAATTCTAAATGTATTGGGTGTCGAGTGGTGGAAATCAACGCCGCGCCTTACCTTGATAAATATTAAAAATATAAAGCATTTCATTTCCTCGTTTGGCAATCAAATCCACAACATGTCAGGTTAACCATCGCACCCTTGTGCTCCTGCGCCACGAATGGCCTCAAAATTTTGAACCAGTTACTGTGTAAACTACCAAAAATAAACGTAAACATATACCTTTTTACTCGATATGAGTAAGGTTGCTTATTAAAACAATGACGTTGGCAGATGGGTACTGCGGGCGGAGTCTTGATGGATTTAGTTTGTGATCGATGGATATTAAACAAAACGTTTTCCAAATTTTGATATAAAATTTTTTTTCAGCTTCACGCTGTATCCCTCATATAGCAGGGTAAAACAAGTGTTAATACACTCTATTTATTCCTCCCTTTATCATTTATTTTGGAAACATTGGTGTGGAGGGGCGGATGTTCATATAAACATACACTAATCGTTCGAGAATGTAGGTAGGTAGTAGGTTCGAACCTCAAATGAGAAGATGTTTTTCCTCTTCGAACGGTTCAAAAACAATTTTAAATTCTACGTTAAAAAGTAGAATTATTTCGCATCTAATTACAATACTTTAAACAAATTAAATTCTAATTATATTAAGTTTAAAAGCTAGTAAACCCCCAAGGAAAGCTAACATAAATCTCCATTTCGCATAATGAAGCCGCGGGTGCTAAAGCTTTATACGTTTTTGGCATCTTGTTACCATTTGCAAATAGCTGTGAAGACTAAAGTGGAAGGTAGTGGCCGACTCGAGCCATAAATGAACGAGTTAGCAACAATAGGTAGTTATTGTACCTGTTTTTACCCGACTGCGGTGAAGGATAAAAGGAAGGGTTATGTTTTTAATGCGTATGTGTGCATGTGTGTCCGTTCCTTTCTTCCTTTGATTTTGATAAATGATACGCCGTCGAGTGGTACTGGATATTTTAATATAGTTTACGAAGTTGGGTTTTTTGTTTTGTTTAAATTAAACAATATATTTTAGAAGTTTTTAGATACTGAGCCAGAAATAAAAATAGACATTAAGTAAAAGTAGCATAAGATAACATGTGCCAAATAAAAAAATATTAATTCTTATTTAACTTGGCACTGTAACCGCATAATTTATTAAATTCAATAGAAACTTTAGAAATAGAATCAGAAGAAAATAGATATTTTAATAAAATCCCAAACCAAATAAAAGTCGATAAAAATCAATAAAACTATTCTAGGCCACGTTTCTATTGGCAAGATCTGATCTCTATTTGAATGTAGAATTATATAAAGAGGACGACATATTTCAGAGAGCTCTTCGGATTATTACAATTTACACGGCCCCAGAGATTGCTCCCGTTTCTATAAATACATACAAACGATGAAAAATATGTTTTGCAGGCTTTACATATGACTAGCTCGACCTGAGGTTTCGCCCGCTTGATCTAATGGAAATAAGTAAGAGTTGTTTATTATGTCATGAGTTCCTTTTGTTGTAAATTGATGCAATATAGCCTATAGATTATCAGTCTATCCAACAATGATAGCTTTTTCAAGGCAAATTAGTGGTTTCTAAGATTCTACCAAATAATTTATAATATTAGTACAGAAGATAGATATTGGTAACATTTTACTATTCCCTGCTATACTAGGAAATAATGGTTTAAGAGTACGATTGACATCCGAGGAATACTAAAAATATTTTTTTTTTGTCAACAACAACAACGACAAATCACGGCGTTTGGTTCCGCAGCACTTAATATCTAAAACTCAAAATCAAACCGCAACCGAAGGACAAACTACCATAACAAGCGGTTTACTAAGCCATCGTATTGACTGCGCCAAATAATATTTTAGAACCATTTAAAATTCAATATTTATATAAAATTCGCTTTGAAAAGCACCTATACGTTCATACAGTTACATCTACACACTTTATTGTCATCCATTACTCGGACCGAACCGAAAATTCAGAGTTCACATGAAAATGGGGGGTTTAATATTTAATTTTCACGGCAAATTGCTTTGTATTAAATAACAGCGCGAAGCAACAATGGGCGAGGAATGGAAATCTGTTGATAAAATATTCAACGACAGAGATACCGTCTAGCGGGATGGAAACAAAAAACCTAACAAATGAATTATTTTAACTATTATGTAAATGTGTATTACGACACTTTACTTGGGAAATTGTGGAAAAAGCTCGAGATGTTTAGTGAAATTGTACTATTTTTTATTTATTTTTCACGTTTCACGATGTTCTTGTTCATTTTTATTTCAAAATAAAGTGACTTTCACGAATTGTGTTAAACAATCATTTCAACTTAAATATATATAAAAATTCTTCATTTGAGTAGGTATATCTTTGATGATAATGTAGGCGATACTTTAAAGATGACGGCGTCGAGTTGGCTTGGTTCATAATTATTAACAACTAATATAATAAAACCAATACGGCATTAATATAGAGATGAGAGTAATAAATATTTATAGAGATTTCATTCTTATGTTTAACGCGTACAAACTTACTCTAAAATTATTCCGTGTGAGCTAGTAGGAAAATCTGAAACTTATGTATTTACTTTAAAACTATGATTTTCAAGGATTATATTTTGAAATACATATCCAATTATTATATGTACATGTTTCTAAAATAAAAACAATTGTTATTATTGATATTTTTGTAATAAAAACAAAAAAATCGAGAAAAATCGGAAATCAAACTATAATTATAGATCCGTGCACTTTATATATTGGCCCATAAGTTTATTCCTTTGAAATTCTCCAACGCAGCAAATAACTAGGCAACGTTTTACTTTATTGAAATTACTATTTATTTCAAAAAAGGTCAGTATAAGTAAAAATATATGCAGGGAAATATATAAAAAAAATTAAAAATAATATTTAAGTATATAAAAAAATTGTCATAACGTTCTGAATTAATATTTAAACTTTAATTATTAGGTGAATAAAAAGATAAGTTTTTTTTTCTAATGGAAAAAGAATTGTCTGCATCGATGTACTTGAAAAAAAAAATGGTTAGAGTTTCATTTAAAATAATATTAAAATCATATTATTTTCTTTACATATTACAATAAGTTACACCAATCTTTACTTCCTTTTTAAAGTAAAAAATATTTTATAAATAGGTAATTTCTAGAATATTTTTTTTTAGCTTGACGCTTTATTACTAGTGCAACGTAGCCAGAACCCTTAACGTAGCCTTTTCATACCTCTTTCGCCTCGTGCACTATTATCAACCTCTTCATACATGTTCCCATAGCCCTAATGATAAATCAATATTAAAAAATTATCCAAAGACATATAAGAACACATATTGGATTATATTTTAAAATACATATCCAATTATTATATGTACTTGTTTTAAATACAATTATTATTGTTATTAAAAATAAAACAAAAAAATCGAAAATCAAACTGTAATTATAGATCCGTGCACTTTATTTATTGGCCCATAAGTTTATTCCTTTGAAATTCTCCGGCGCAGCAAATAACTAGGCAACGTTTTACTTTATTGAAATTACTATTTACTTCAAAAGAGGTCCAGTATAACTAAAAATATATGTAAGAAAATATATAAAAAAAATAAAAATATTATTTAAGCATATAAAAACATTGTCATAACGTTCTGAATTAATATTTAAACTTTATTTATTAGGTCAATAAAAAGATTATTTTGTTTTTTTTATAATGGAAAAAGAATTTTCTACATCCATGTACTTGAAAAAATAATATTAAAATAAAATTATTTTCTTTACATATTACACTGTAGCAATAAGTTACACCAATCTTTACTTCCTTTTTAAAGTAAAAAATATTTTATAAATAATTTCTAGAATATTAAGTATTCTTTTTTAGTTAAAGTATTCTTTTTTAGCTTGACGCTTTATTACTAGTGCGACCTAACCAGAACCTTTATACCTCTTTCACCTCGTTCACTGTTATCAACCTCTTCATACATGTTCCCATAGCCCTAATGATAAATCAATATTTAAAATAATCCAAACACATATACGAAAACATATTGAAATAATTATTATCTCATACAAACTAGCTAGCACAAACGTATACTAAATACGTAACGTACCCATAAATTAAACGGCCCAACAATCCATTAACATTCAAACTTCACATCGACGTCTAGACTAGACTTTAGCACAATAGTGTCTACAATGGCGGAGTTGTTTAAATTATATGCATTGTTTGCAATGAGATCGTTAGCGGCGTTAATAAACGTGCAAGTATTATTATAAGCAACAAAATTTATAGAAAACTTAATAAATAAGAAGACAAAAACTTGCTTTCAGTATTGTAACGAAGCTAGGCGCGGCATTTAGTTCGTAAGTGGGGAACAGAAGTGTCTTTATGGGAACGGAGTGACTTGACACTAGGTCCCCAGGTTCCGATAAAGAATAAAATCAAAAAACAAGATGTTAACGAGAATATTTTAAATAAATACTCGATTGGCCTGGAAAATAGTAAGATCATTTTAAAAAGAAATGCTATAAAATTGTTTTAGTTTTCGGATGTGGATGAAACATTACAGTATGTAATACATATAGCTTTTACATAAGAATAACACATAAGTTATAATTTATGTAAATATTTTGTAGAATTTGGCTATAATATAACAATAAGCTCGAGGGACGAAGCCAGGTTTGGGTCGCTAGTTAAACATAAAATTACAAGTCCAACGATACCAAACCCATCCATATTTACCCTATGAGCATCATTTTCCAGCAAACAAAACCCTCAAGATAATAAAGCCCGAGTGTTTTTCCATGCGATAGAGCCGCGATCAATTCATCCCATTTCAAAATTTCTGACACATTTTGTACAGTGCCGTCGACAAGTTGTGGCCGTTTTACGCATTGGTCCATTCGAGAAGAAAATAATCAAAAGTAAAAACCTATCTATAGCTAACTTCAGAGTGGCCACGACTCGTCGACCGCACTGTAAGGACTCACGACGATGCTTTACGCGCGGCTTCACTCATATGTTTTCGCCTATATTATAATGATATTTCTTTTGTATTGTAATATAATTTTTGTTTATTTTGTATATTCGATATCTTTACTAGGGCTGGGGTGAATGTATTATTCATGAAAATTTTGTGCTAAATGTAATATCAACAGTGCCATACAATACAAACAAAATATCGGGCTTTCGGGCAAGTGGTTTAATCGTTAATTTAGAAGCATTGTAAAAAAAAAAAGTTATACAAGACCATGCTGTCACGGTACCCACATCCATTCGTGGGTTCGATTTCCTTAGCTCAGCCACTCACGACGCATTGTTTAAAACAATCAACTTCACAAACACAAACATTATATTTACATATATCAGCGATTAGTAAAAACAATGTCTAAATGGTCTTTTATATAATGAGCAATTTGTTACAACGGAACAACGGAATTATACGACTGAGCTTTCAGTACAAAAATGATACATGTGTAAAATAAAAGACATATATTATTTCATACGTATTTTTATATTTACATAAAATTAATTTAATATCAAATTATATGATATAGTACACACAGCTTAAATCCCCACGACCTAATTAAACCAAAGATTCAAACAAACACCGACAAAACAAGAATTAACGAAAGAAGAACAAACGTGTTGACAAACGAAAGAGAGCACGTAAAAAAACGTCACTCTTTTTGGGGGGGCGACTCTATTTATTTTTAATTAACATTTCTGGGTCGTTGTCTTTTTGTGTCCTGTATCAACTGGCCGCAAGCTATTTACAGATGATCCGAAACAAACGCCCTTTGAACACTGCACGCCGCATTGCCTCCCCCAGCAACCCTTAGCTGTCCGACGACCTGACTGACACACTTACCATTTTGTATGAAACTTAAACATTTCTTATTTACTGTGTTTCCCTTAGAGATGTAGATTTTTTTTTTATTTACAGAGGCAATTATAATTTGGCTATAATGAAACACATTCGATAAATTGCAGGTTCTTTCTTTGGTGTTCTCAATTTTTTGCATATACTCATATAGAGCTGAAATCAACGGAAGACTTTGTTTATCATTGATGAAACCGAGAAAACAAAAAGTAATAAAAGTATTTCTCCAAGAGAGAATCGAACCCACAATCGTTGTGTGTCAATGAATGGACCGAGTCTGTCCAATTGTGCGAGGACGCCGTAAAACTATATTTCCAACATAAACTTACTTAGCGAAATACAGCGTTGAGTTACGCCACTCTAGATTAAGTGTCTAGAATATGGGCCTAGTCCATCTCTGTCTACTCTATAATAATGTGGAATAACTCGTGTAGCGTATGTGGTCTTTCATACAACAGAATAGATAGGTAATATTGGTCAGGTACGTCAACAACCGCATCATTATATCCATGTTTACGTTTCACTAGTAATTTCAGTTTAAGTTTTATATTTGTAAATTAGGTTATTTTATGTATTAAAATAAATTATAATAAGCACGTTTTAACAACTATCATAATCGACAGATGAATATATTTTTTAATAAATCAGTTATTTTTTTTATAAATATTATTTACTTAAGTAAAGAAAAAAATAAACTTGGGACAGTCTCTCAGTTCTGAGTGTAAAACGTGACCCACTTTGGAGAATGAATTTTCAATTTTACTAGCGTAAACAAAACGCGGAGTTAAGTTCCGCAAAAAAACAAATAATATCTAGAAATTTGGGCAGAAAATGAGAAATGGAGTGTTTCAAAACCAGGTTCTTTCTGCTTTCTTGCTATATGCAGGATACAGTGTTGAAGCTATTGTAAGTAAATTTTATAATTTTGTCTTAATACAAAACACATCAAAAACCATTAACCGAAGATATCATCATTTTTTTAAAAAGAACATACCTATATAAATAGGTATAAACATAAAAATAAAACCTGATTTTTCATTCAGTAAATGAACTAATGACCGAAACTTCCAGCTCACAAAATATGAAGCTACATACAAAAAAAAAACAAGCACTCATAACTCATACGTCATTAAAAGGTATACAGTATGAAGTTTGGCAACGCTTTGTGTCGACAGGTTCCCGATCCGCTTTGATGGGGAAATATGTGAAATGAAATGTGATACAAAGAAGCTTTTACTGCGTACACATGGATATCAAAATCAAAAAATAGTTGCATATTTTTAGGTAATCAAAAAAGCTCTTACAATGATTTTTATAAAAATAATTTTGTTATTGCAACCAATAGGACTAGAAATATCAAGATTTTTCTTAAACATAATAATTCAAATTCAAAATATTCTTTATTCAAATAGGCAATTATTATAAGCACTTTTCAATCGTCGAATGAACATATGAACAAAAAGCTACCACCGGTTCGCAAGGCAGTTCTGCTGAGAAGAGCCGGCAAGAAACTCAACAGTTGCTCTTTTCAAAGTCAATGGTACAATTTATTACATTAGTTGGCAGCTATTCTGCATTACATTCAATAGACATTAATTCCACACCTGTTTATCCTCTAAATATTCTTGAACAGTGTAATAAACTTTACTTGTTAGAATTTTTTTTACAAATATTTCCTAAAAAACAGAACATATTTCATAGAAAACAAAAACAAATATATGAAACATGAACTTTCAGTTTTGTATAATACTGTATAGACAATAAACAATGGGCTCTAGTGGTTGAAATTCGGGACAAAGGCGAACTCTACATACGAGTATATGTTAACTGTAGAACACAGACATTGGACGTCTACATACTCGTATGCATGATTAAATCAATACGTTATTCGAAGTGAATGATACTATTGTATGGACATTCAATTAATGATGATGATGATGATTCTATTGATAAAACTATTAAACTACATTATATAAAGGAAATTGGCTCTATCGTGGCTAAGTATTTGACTGGACGCGTAGGTTGTCAGTTTGATTTGTGTTCGGGGGGCATATCTATTCTGTATTTATATGATATCTATGTATATATTAATAAGCTAAGAGGTGGAAAAGTTTGTTTGGTTGAACCCGCTAATCTTAGGAACGAAGAAAAGAACGATAAATTAATTTTTAACAAAAAGAAAAACCGACTTCTAACAACGAACTAAAAAGTGAAAAATAATTTTACAAAGATTTTATAATTTTGAAGTCGGTGCCAAGTAAAACAAACATGCTTAGTAATTAGATATCGTAGTAAGGTTGTTGTAGCAGTAGTTTGACACCGACTTCAAAATTATAAAATCTTTGTAAAATTATTTTTCACTTTTTAGTTCGTTGTTAGAAGTCGGTTTTTCTTTTTGTTAAAAATTAATTTATTTTATGATTTTAAGTGATGGGTAGATCTTAAAATGATGCTTCTTGAACGAGTGGTGATGGTGGTGGTAGTGGTTCTCAACGAGTGGTTGTGATTGTCCTATGTAAAACTTCATTTAATTAGATATTATTTTTGTGCAAAGTTACATTTTGGTATATTGACAAGAGGTATATTTGTCATGCACATACATATGTGATTTTCTCATAGATACCATTGTCAGACATAGACCAAAAAAAAATGGGACCATTCGGGAAGCTTCACCTTTCAAATAAAAAAAATTTTCAAAATCGGTTCACCCAGTCAAAAGTTATGAGGTAACAAACATAAAAAAAAAAAATTTAAAAAAAAAAATACAGTCGAATTGACAACCTCCTTTTCTTACAGAAGTCGGTAAAAAGTGATGGTTAGTTCATTTTTTTATTTAATGTGCCATATACAATTTTGGTAAAGGGTGGATGGGCGAAAATAATAATATATAATAGTATTAAAAACATAATTTCGGTACACGTGCCAAATGCTATTCTAACAAAAAAAACAGCTTTTAGAATCCAAATTTATAATAATAACATTTTTGTATCAAAACACCGACATAAATTCTGAAAGTAAACAAAATCAAAAACTGACCAAAATATATAATATGAAATAACAGCAAATCGTAGCAATATTATGTACATATTTGATAGATGAAAATAAAGAAAACATGGTGTGAATTTTGATGGCGGTAACGCGCTACGCCCGAGTTTCAGAGTTAGGGGCTAAACTCAGACGAGGGTTGCAATGAGAAAGTTTATCCTAATATTATAAAATTATTAATAGTCAGACGTACATTTTTCATTAAACTACTAATCTTTCTTAATCAAATTGGTTATTACATAAATCAATTTCACTGCCTCGAGATATGAAAAAAACTAAAGCTTATCTATTAATCTACTAAGAATTAATTATTGTAATTTGACTATTTTTGTACTGAGATAAGCGCGGCGTTGAGTTCCACCACCCAACCTGTAATGTCTCGAAAATTAGTCGTGTGGAACGGATTGTCTTAACACGAGGTTCCTTTTACCTAACCAGCTTAGAATGTGAAAAAACTTTAATAAATAATATTTCGCGATGCGAAGTCTTTTTTTTTAAATTTCCTTTGCAAAAAATTTATAAAGCTTTACATTCATTTCATCGACGTGATAGATTTTACTTGTATATGCAATTTTATCAATGTAAACAACAGCTACACGCTAGTTAATTTCAATGTATACAAACCTTGTTATTCAATGTATTACACATTTTATTTTATTTAGACAATAACTGAAGTATTATTACTAAAAACATTTTTAAAAATAAAATTTAAATAAAAATTGTAATAGAATTTCTAAAAATATTTATAGTGAGGCCGTCGTTTGCCACTAGAAAATTAGACGGAAACTGAGGAATGTCTCTAGGTTCCTACCTACCTTCTCACATTAAAAAATAAACGTAACTGGCACACGTAGTGATTAGTCACTACCCTTAATATAAAAATCTAATAGGTTTTCCCAGTAAAGATTTCCACCCCTGACATGGAGGGGCGTAAAATTGCATTTAGACGTCCGCCCCGCTGCGAGGGTCCCTTATACTCGCAAGATAGATGTCAACGCTTTATAAGTTCCCCGTCGTAGTATTCCGGACCGGAATTAATGTAATATACTTGTTTAGTGAATTTTAACGCTTTTACTTTTTATATGAAATGACATTACATTAAAAGTTAGAAGTGTAAATGTCCAAAGAACAAATTAAATTATTACCAAATATTATTAACCTATATTGTTTTACACATAATGATAAAGACCGAGGTAGCGTAAAGACACATTATTCTCCACTTTCCGCCCAATTTTAGAGACATAACGTGTTAATTGAAAAAACTCTATCTCTGTCTTTTTACCAGAACTGAAAATCGAACCCACAACCATCAGTTTATAGTCAGAATTATTAATATTTTTTATCCATAATAACATATCTGTTTGCGCATAGAATAATTATACTAATATTTTAATCTAAAGCACAAGAACTAAACACCTAATTCCCATACCTATTTCACTTTCCACAATACAGAGAAAAACTAGAAATGTGTATTTCCTTATACGTCTGTCTGTTCACAAGCCTCCCATTGCAAAGTGGCACTCGAGTGGAGCACGTCGAGGACGTATTGAGTTCGAGTATAACGCACTCAGTCGCTTTAACTGGCGAATTTGAGTGTATGAAAGCATTTAATAGAGCACTGATATAAACGATCCACTGATTAATGCGAGGAGATGGAAATTCAACCGTCATCGTCAGTTTGTACTGTTTAATGTTGGACATTTTCATTTTAAATGTATGGTGATATTATATAAAATTGTATATATTATATATAGCATGGTATAGTACAGTGGGATATCGCCTCACTGTGATAGCGATGGTTATGGGTTCGAATCTCATATAGAGGAATGAATTATTTTTATTTTCCTGTCCGGTAAGATAAAGTGTAGCGTTGACTATCGCCGGAATGTCTCGAATGCGGAGAGTGGAGAGTTTTAAAACACACTCTATACATGCAGGATAAAGCGTGTAGCTAAAAATGCACAAAAACAGTTTGATATTAGCAGAACTAACGGTTACTAATTGTGAAGCGACTTTATTTAACCAAATTTCGATATCATTAATTAAATTAGATCCAATATAGAACTAAACGCCGAGCAACAAGACATATCTTGTTAACAGGGCAAACAAATGAAAATAATATATTTCTCTAACATCTACAAACAAAATAAACCTAATACGTTTCATATATTTATCTTCCACTCTTTTCCTAGTAGAGTGTAACTAATGCGCAGTAAAACCAATTCTGGAGCAAAGTAGGTAACCGCCCTCCAATAGGATAAGAGTTTTTTAATGGTAGAATGTACATCGCATTTATATGTCTATAGACAATTTCCCCTTTAATTTAGTAAAAAAGAGTTATCAAAGAAAATAACTCTGATATCAAAGTTAAGAAACATTAAATAAATAGTCACATCGTGTCAGAATCAAACCTGTAACGGTCGCGTTTATAGTTACACTCTTATGCCACTGGGCCACAAAGGCTTCATTAGTAAAACAACTCTTATGTTTCCGTTCATAGAAACTCGCATGTGGTAGTTTCAGATAACCACAAAAACAACTACAACTCGTAAAGCATATTCAAAAATTACTAATAAAATTAAATTTTAAACAATACTCCCTCAACAAACCACCCTCGCAGTGAACACGATTACCCCTGGTTTAATAAAATAGGGTGTACGTTAAGACTTCAACGGATTGCACAAAATAAAAATGCCATAACATATGTAGAAAATCAAGACTTGAGTCGTCTGACTGTAACTGCGGCGGTTGTGGGTTCTATTCACAATCGGGGCAAAGAATTATTTTTAACCGACTTCTGTAAGAAAAGGAGGTTATCAATTCGACTGTATTTTTTTTTATTTCTTTGCTCAAAAAAAAATAATAATAAAAATGTAATAACATATGATAAAAGTCTAGTCAAGAGGCCCAGCATCTGACTGTAATCTATAGATTTTTGGTGCTATTACAAGATATATATAAACAATATTCCAAAAACTTATACCAACCGAATCAACAACCTCTCTCTTTTTGAAGTTGGTTAAAAAAATTGAACCAATCTAAAATTCAATAACATTAACGCAAACAGAATAAATACAGTAAAGCTATCTAAAATGGCAGCAAAACAAGTAGATTTAACGGCTGTTTATTTATTACGAGTCACAGAGCTCGAGACAAATGTAGTCAACGTTCGAGACGCTCCTTGAATGATTGATGAACTGTACGGAGAATGGCTGTGTTACCTGGCTGCGCTGTCTTTGGAACATAAACGGTGAGCTGATGTGGTGGAAATGTGGGAATTTAATAAAGTAATTATGTAAGATTGGTTTAAATGAAGGTAGATTTAGAAAAAGAAATTAAGGTTGCATAAACATATAAAGTAGCAGTTTACTTAAGCAATTAGAAATATGTTGGTTTTCTTTTTTAGTTTCACATTGTGGCTGGGTTCCCAAGTGGAACCTAGTGCGACATAGTAGACACCTTATTCCCTATATTACGCCGTGATAACGACTTTAAAAAAAATCAAAAACATTCTTCACTACTATTATTAAATAGCAAAATACTAGTTTTAATCATCCCACCATTTCTGCTAACTTTCAACTCCATTTAAAACTCAACACAACATAAATTCCTATATAGGTAGAAGGGTAGCAAAAGGTATTTCGTCTCCTCAAACTGCCCATCCACTGTGTCCACCATAGTGTAGCCCGTGAAGTCAAGCAGAAAATAACCCAACACAACCTTTACTTTCTTTCGAACTAATTTAATTCTGCTCTAGCGTGAAGAACTGGGACAATGTGAGACGTTGCCAAATAAACTACTTTGGGATTCTCGGTGACGGCACGTAAGTCATTGTAGTAAAAATAACATTTGTTAACCAAATGTATAATATATGTTTTGAAAAAAATATATATTTGTCATGAACAATGATTTTAACCCTGTGACTGTAAACACGATAGGCTGTGGGTTCGATTCCCACTCGAAGAAATGAAATATTTATTATTTGTAAATACAACAATATTGTAAGAAAAAAAAGTATAAAAAATTCAAAAAGAAGGTATAAAAGGCAACTATATAATAATAATCTGTAAAGTTAGTAAAACGCTCCCAATAAATCACAACTCACAAAAGCGGTGCTAATGTATTAGACGGTTTAAAAATGAATACTCATTCACTTGCTCTATACAAATTTTGGGATTTTGTATAGAATCTTTTTTTGCTTCAAAACATTTATTATATTTGTCAAATTATTTGTTAAATGATGATATTTTAAAGGTAAATAATATTAATATTTTAAATGAAATTCACGCTGTATTCCACAATCAACAAAGTAGGCAGAGGAAACCTAGTGTTAAGACACTTCGTTCCCCATTTCCTGCCAAATTCTGGAGGCATTGCGTGTTCAGTGGCGGTACTCAACGATGAGCTCTTGCCTTGGTGCCAGAGCGAGGAAATTAAAATATTAATAAATAATAATGTATTCCCCAAGCAGGGATCGAACCCACAACTATCGCGTGACAGTCACACAGGTCGACGGTCAATGATCAAATTTTGTTTCCCTTATAGTATAAAATAGTTTGATATAATTAAATACTAATAAAAATCATGATTTTACACAAAATTCTTATCATGAAAGAAAGAAAAGGATATCCATATAAAAACAAAAATAAATCTATAAAAGAATAACTAAGTATATACATAAACAAAAACATACCTCAAATTAACACAAAAACACAACAATATATATTATAGCACAAACACACACAAAACCAACACAACGGATAACGATAACAGAACTAAGAAGCAATCAAGTCGTTCATTAGACGGGACGCGAACCCGGTCCCAGAGGCAATCTGCCGAGTGATTGTTGCTACTTGCTGGTACGAGGTACTCGTAGCTTCAACGTTAATTATTTAGCGTTCACTCTCATTTCAGATGTAAGGATGTGTAAGATGGTGGTGCTTTTATTTTGGCTTACAGGTTAGACCTTTTAGAGAAGTGATTTTAGTTAATACGCAACCTAATACGCATACAGAACGCGGAGTTAAGTTATGCCATACATTATATCAATTTAGGAGAGAAAGTGTCGGCTGAAGTGTCTTGGGTTTTATCAACTTTACCCGCTTTATAAGGGACACCGATTGATTGTTGCCACTTGCGTTGTTCACAGCGTGGACGTTACTTATTCATTTCCCGGTTTCGGCAGAACAAAACGCGGCATTTAGCTCTGCCTCTCAAGACGCATTTTCACGAATTCGGCCATAAAGTGTAGAAAGGACACTACGCTTTCTCTACCTAGACTATTATACGCGGGACATCGAGAGATTGATCTTATGGAACTCAGTCTTGTTGTAAAAGACATTTAATTTTCGTAGGTGTCTATTTATATTGCAAAAATTAGCATATCCTCAAATCTAATTCTACATTCTACTAACTTCGACTATAATAAACTACTATAGTTTTAACCGACGACGTCTAGAACCAATATCCAGACTGTTTTGAAGCAACAATAGAGCGTGTTACGAGGCCCCCATTGTGCCGTCACGTCAGTCTGGTACAGACATCCTATTTTAGTTGGTTGGCTATTACTCGAAAAGCTGTTGAACTGGTAGGTATGTAGTTTTAATGTTTGATGTGAAACGATTATTATTGATAGATTTTGATGGATAATTAATATTATAATATAAAATAGAATAAAATATGGAAATATTCACCGGGAAGGAATCGAATCTATAAACACCGAGATATATTTATACAGGGTGAGTCATATTGAACTTTCCGATTTCAATAAGGTGTGTATTAAAAACAAAGCGACATGCAGTAAAAATTATTTTATTGTTTGAAAGCACATAACATGCAGTTTTAATTTAGTTGGTTTTAAAAATGATATCCTGTAAATGTCTACCTCCATTGACCACACACTGCTGAAGCCTTTCCCGGAAGTTGTCCATTACTCGTCGAGTCATATTCAGCGGAATAGCATTGATTTCTTCCGTGATTGCAGCCTTCAGTTCATCGATGGTTCGGGGACGATGCGTGTACACCTTTTCCTTCAGGTAACCCCAGAGAAAGAAATCGCAGGGGGTTAAATCAGGTGATCTCGGCGGCCACCCAACGTCACCTCGCAAAGAAATGAGATGACCGGGAAACATTTGTCGCAGGATTTCCATTGAACGCCTGGATGTATGGGCTGTAGCACCATCTTGTTGGAACCAGATGTTATCGTTGTCATGATTCTGCGTTAATTCCTCCAATTTCGGTTTCAGAAAAGTTTCAAGCATGTCGCAATACCGAGCAGAGGTAACTGTGACGACTTGACCATCTTCTTCAAAAAAATAGGGACCCCACACACCAAACTCTGCAATAGCGCACCACACTGTCACTCGAGGGCTGTGAAGTGGTCGTTCGTGTAGGTTTCGTGGGTTATTCTCAGCCCAGTATCGAAAATTCTGTTTGTTGACAGTTCCGGCGAGGTGAAAATGTGCCTCATCACTGAAGATCAAAACAGCAGTGCGGGGGATCTGCTGAATGTCGCGGCATAAATTTGTTCGTGTGTCTAAGTCTCTAACTGTTAATTCTTGCACTACCTGAATCTTGTATGGGTGAAATTTAAGGTCTCTATGCAGTATTCTGCGGACACTACTGAAAGATAATCCTAGTGAAGCGGCATGTTTCCGAACAGAACGCCGAGGGGATTGTTGAATTGAAGCCCGCACTCTATCCACGTTTTCCGCTGACGTTGACGTCCTAATTCGGCCTTGTGGTCTTGTTTTTAATGCTGATGATGTTGCTCTAAAATTTGATACCCAATTTCTGATTGTTGGTCCAGTGGGAATGGGATCACGTCGACCAATAGCAAAATGTAAACGGAACGCACGCTGTGTTGTGATCACGGAGCCGCCATTTTTAATAAACTCTTCAACTACGAACGCACGATGTTGTCCCGACCAAGCCATTGCTCACACTAAAACTGCATGTCATGGCGCGTCTAATGACACCATCCCCACCCTTCTACTCCTTCCCTTCTTCGTGCAACGTCCTTCCAAAACCGGAAAGTTCAATATGACTCACCCTGTACTACAATAGATATGTATACTAATAAACCAAATATAAAATATATATTTATATAAAGTTTAAATATTTGGTATTTGTATATTTTTCTCTACACAATTGTGAGCCGCTGGATGGAAGCCGATGGAGGCAGGTCATCCGCTCCACATGTAATTCTGATGCAGACCACTATCCTCAGACATAAGGGACTGACTACAGAGAGTATGTGTTGCTGTTATCTATCTGTTCAGGAAGTCTCTTTGCGCTTTAAAAATTAGCCAAGTCCAAAAAATGTTTTGTTTATAGGTACTTTTTCTAATTAAAATAAGTATAATGAAATACAAATATTTTTATTTTTGTTATATACGTGAAACTCATGTTTTTTATTTTAGTTATATCATAAAAAAATAGAAATTCACCACTGAACCACAAGCACCATTTAATAAACAATTAAACAACACAATTTAAATCATTCCACACGACACGACATCTGGTACTCCAAGCCATGTAGACCGTACAGCTACAAACACCAGTAAAACATATTTTACAACGGGGCACAAGGCAGTAATTCAAATTGGATCATAAGACGAGGAATTGCCTTAATGTAAGGAAAATGTGCACTTCGGGCATTTTTGTAAGAAGCTTCCGAGATAATATATTTGTGGGGGGCTATTAAAGTTATGATTAGTAGTCGCAAAATTAGATAAAACGATGTCTTTTTTTGCATTGTTTGTTGTAAAATAATCATTAAAGAATTTTTTATTTATACAATCTAGGTACATTTGTGTTTATTTGTCATTAAAAAAAATATTGTTTGTTCTCATAAAAAAATAATTATTGTAGGATAAGAAGTTTTCATATATTCTAGTAGAGTAGTTCTTCTGGTAGAGTATACAAATACATACACTCGGAAATAATTTAATTTAATCTAATTGACATTTTTTTCTAATTCCCATCAAGTCTAAAGTTAAAAGTAAAATGGCGTTATACACCTAACTGTTGCTACTGAACGCCCCTTTGACACTGAAAAAACAAGATGAATAAGTAACGAGGTCCGCGCAGTTATGTTTTTATTGAACTGGCAATTTCATCTCCCTTAGCCTTTATGGTTGGAATTTAGTTTCACGTTTCTGTTTAAGCATTATGTTTTATAGCTTTACGTTTCCCGTGGCAAAGGAGCCTAGTGTTAAGATACTCCGCTCTCCATTTTCCGCCGAATTCTGGAGGCATTGCGTGTTAAGTATGTAGAATATATGAGAAGTTCAGGTATCTTAGATCCGTCATGCACGAGTCTGGAGGCATCGATCACGATCTCTATGGTCAGATAAGCGTTGCCTGGGCTAAGTGGCAGGAGGTCACTGGTGTGATCGCGGAATACCGTCCGAACTTGAATTTTTCCAACTTAGAGGCTGACCCAGGACCTATATGGATAGTGCTCAAGTCCGGGCTCTCGCAGGCCATATACTCGGTCGTTGACACATTGCCAATATGCATTTCATTCATGGAGAATGGTTACGTAACGCTAATGCTGCAGCTAGAATGTATCGGAAAAGATACCAAAACGCTGAACGTCATCCCGATAATCGTGTATTTCGATTTTTCTCTCTTCACCAAAGAAGTTATCCAGCAAGTGTCGTACCATTTCAGAATCCAGATTAAATGCGCCATCTTTTAAAGTTACTTGCAAAAACAGTGTAGTACATTTTTTTTAAAGTACAGTCGGTTAAAGTTGGATGTAGTAA
Source organism: Heliconius numata (assembly GCA_016802625.1). Classification (NCBI taxonomy): domain Eukaryota; kingdom Metazoa; phylum Arthropoda; class Insecta; order Lepidoptera; family Nymphalidae; genus Heliconius; species Heliconius numata. The sequence continues at coordinate 612,794 of JAEBDU010000144.1, read as the reverse complement.
ATATTTCGAATTTAATGGTTGGCAAAAACACCACATTTTATTGAAAACTCATGCAGGTATTTTTCAATCTTCAACTGTAATTCAAAGAAGGGTTACTCATGATTACATTACAGAAAAAAAAAATGAAGAAAGAGTAATATTTGTAGTCTTAGGACTTGAAAAATCCTCACAGGGTGTTGGTTTTTCCGATATTTTTTAAAATCAATATAATGTGAAAAATACATGACACAGACTTTTTTTTATATTTTTCTCATAACCGTCACGACTTGGTCTATCACCTGTTTTCGTTTTATCGTTGACTCCTGGGACACCCTGTATATAGTATATAATACTAATATACGACCTTGGTTAACAAAATTACCTATAGGTATATAATTAATTTAGAGGTTGGCGGGAAGCGGATGGGTCCGAAGAGCTAAGGATCGAGTGTGGTGGCGAGAATTGGGGAAGGCCTATGTCCAGCAGTGGACAAAAGATGGCTGTTGATGATGATGATGATATAATTAAAAAAAACTATTAATTTCTAATACTTACCTACAAACTTAAAGCTAAAATTATTAAATCTTTCTTTAAATATTAAATATACCCACAAAGTAATTCGAGAAGACGTTTAAATTAGGACGGTTTATCATTCCACATCTAAATTCAATGTCAAAAATATATGTTTTCATTTCGTTTAATAAACACATGTGTCGCTGGTGTTATTGAATTATTGTATTACACGTGAGATATATAAGCCTTGTTGGCTGTCAAATTATTAAAATCAGATTTGTGCGTGTTACATTGGAATAAAAAAAACATTATTTTCCAAAATTAATATATTAGAGGACATCTAGTAAAGGATAGACTAATTATCGACTTGTGAAAAAAATATCCACGGTGGAAGAGGCAGCGCTTCTTTTATTGAAACTGCATATAGGGTAATATATTTCAAACCCACACCTAAGAAATTAATCAAGGTACCTCAACAGTTTGGACGTAGGAATTTTTTTTCATTTCACGATTTTTATCCATACCTGTATTTCGTGTGACGCACACGTACGTGTGCGACGTTTCCGATTTGACAGGTAAGTGTGTGCGTGCCTATGTTATACTTTACAAATGGCGTTAAAACGCCATAAAAAATAATTCCCAAAAATGAAAAAGTTATTTTTTCAAACAAAATAAATAATAAAATTATCGTTTTAAAATTTATTTTAAAACGATAATTTTATTACGATAACTTTTTCATTTTTGGGAATTATTTTTTTTCCGAATTATATTAAGCTTTTATAGAGTAGTTAAAACTGTGGTTTTATTTAAAGTGGCGCTGACAATTCCACCCTGTATATTATAGTAAATATTATTTATTCCTATAAATCAATAAACTTATTTTAAAGATTTTTCTTAAAACGTTTTAGCATATTCATTATTTGAAAGTAATGTAAAGCACCCATGAAATTTTTCCTTTTATTTATATACTTATCGTATTTACAATTTTTCATATAAAATATAGAATAATATCGAATTTTACGTCCCACAAAAATATGTATTTAGAAACTAGACCGAACTCAATTTCTTTCCAAAAAATCTTTATTAAAATAAACTCAGAACACCTGTGCCTCATCACAAAATTATTAAGCTAAATCCACAAAGTACCTAAAAAGTACAAAATACTTAAGAAAACTCCATTTTATCATTATTATCAAATTTGTGTTAATATTAATAACGAATACACTTATCATTTTTATCGACGGGCTTTTACAGTAATTGTCGCTAGAAAACAATTAATCACGGCGGTGCTTGGAGTTCTCGGATGAGTAATGGGTGGAGCAGATACGCCAGGTGTAAGTAAAGCGTTTGACTGCAAATATAAATAGGGGGAAAAGGAAAGCTACTTTTAGGCTTTTCTTTTCCTTTTCAGCTTCACTCTGTATCCCGCATGTGGCAGGGTATACAGAGGGAGCCTAGTGTTAAGACACTGTACTTCCGACTTTATGCCGTATTCTTTAGGTCTTAATCCGGAACTCAAAGCGCATATTGCCTCGACACCAGAGCAAAGAGTACATATTAAATATTTCATTTCTGCGAGTAAGAATCGAACCCGCAACCTGTCACGTGTAGAAATGTCAGGTGGTAAGTATAACAAAATACTTAATAACCATAATTTACTGTTCCTCTTTTACATATACACACTTCTAACACTGTTTCTATATAACACTTTACACTTATACACGTTTTAAAACGCATAGTTCCAACAATGACACTGATTTTAAATACTTGAACACTGTCACAATTTTACACCTTACGACAGGCAGAATAACGACGTACTGTGAGTCAGTCATCCTTCAAAAACGTCACTTTTTATAGCCGTTCCCTTCCTCTTTTATAAATAATTATGTGGGTATTATTATTTTATTCTCTGTAAAACACCCTCACACTGACAATTGTCTTACACACGTTTACTGTTCTTATACGTTTGTGCTGCGCCGCTACTGGCCTCAAATTATAAGTAAGTTTACATTATAATGATCCATAGAAGCAGGAAATCGTTCTAGAGTAATGATATCATTAAAGATATCAATATAGGTAGCTACATAAAAAAATATCTTTCTAACAAGTATGAAACGAACGAAAAGATAAATCATTTCTGTGGAATTCATAATTTACTTTATGTCAACATTTCCTTTGAACTATGTATAAATCGTCTATTTACATACTAATAGCAATACTTAGATTCACTTATGTCTGATGATCACTTGTATTTGTTACAAATTTTAACACGCTGTATCCCACACATAGCAGGGTAGGCAGAGGGAACCTAATGTCACAGACACTGACTTCCCCGGTTCCCGCCGAACTTTGCGTATTGAGTGGCGGAACTCAACGCCGCGCTTTGCCTTTTCACCACAGTGAGGCAATGAAAACATTAAATAATCATATAATTATAATACAATTTTTAAAATATTAATTAATCTAATTTTATTTAGAACAAAAAAAAAAGGCTGAGTCAATTTTCATTTAAAAAAAAAACTTTATAATACGTAACGCTCCCTTTCTATTTATTGATTTTAGTCAACACAGAAGGTACAAAATAAAAAAAAAACTTTTCTAAACGCAACGCTTGAAAATAGAATTTTTAATACGTCCTTAGGCGAAAGACAATTTAAAAACAATGAGAGGAAAGGGTGGAAAAACATTGAAAGTAAAAATGTTTTTCTACGGAATGAGCATAATAGAATGGATATTTGTCCTGAAACGGGCGCTATCTTCATTTGTGATATTTAAATGTTAATTAATTGTATACTAATGGGTGATATATTATAATTTAAATAATGTTTTTATTAATTAAAATTAAATTAATTCCCTCGCTTTGGGGTAAAAGAAGTAAATCTAATGTTAGACATTCCGTTCTCCAACTTCCATTTAACTTTCCAGACATTGTCTAATAAGTGGCAAAACTTAACCCTGTGCTTCGTCTTGTTACCAGCACGAGGAAATAAAAAATCGCGTTTACATTTAGATTTCAAATAATGACCAATGTAATCATAAAAAAAATCATTATAACAACGCGTTCAAAGAAAAAAATAAGTTTCCAATTCTCCTTATCGTCTATTTTGCCTATCTCTATTAACATTGTTGTGAAAATCGGCCACATTAAAGGAGACCCTTAAAAGTTTAATATGTTAGTTTTTTTATATAGGTCGTAGATAATGAAAATCTACAGAGCTTTAATATTAGGGCTGCGTAGATTTTCATGTAAAAGTTCTATAGGTTTTCGATAACCACGATCGTATATAACAAAAACTAATTACATTTTAAACTTTGAGGGGTCTCCTTTAAAGTGGCCAATTTTAACATTCGACAATGTTAATAGAGACCGGCGATTTGTACTAGAAAAAAGTAGACCAAAAAAAGAAAAAATATATGAAAATTAAAGAATATAAAAACACTATGCGTTCATCATGACCGATATCACCCAAAGCGTACTGGGTACCTACGTACCTACATACATATATATACTTACATATATATATATATATATATATACCTATATGAGTGTTCACACATGCGGGATCACGTAGTGGCCCTCAGATGTCCTCGCTTAACGCTTTTTACACCATTGTAGAAACGCACTTAATATTCATGTATGCTGAAAAACGTGTTTTTGAGGAATTTAATAGTTGCCACCAGCGAACAGACTGTGGGTGATATTTAGCTGAAACTTTTATATTTTTATGAGGATAAATATTTTTATAAAATGTTAGGTAGGTATATTTAAAAACTAAATTTCTGCGGTTGAAAGATAACACTGAAGCTTTTGTATAGTAAAATAGAGAAATATTATTAAACAAGTGAATTTAAAACCATACCAAAAATCCTAGTGCATAAACAAAATTAATATCTTAGTAAAATTCGCGTCATCAAGACAAATTAGATGGCCGAATCATTTATCAAAATCGGTTCACTGGTTTAACAGATGCAAGGGAACAAAGGAACGGACATACGCTAAAACCCACCTTTTGGGCATCGGCGCAGACGGTTAAAAATATTGCTTACTTTTGACAAAGTCACATTTTACTACGTTTTCTCCTATAACTTTTTCAATACTTTTTGAATAGTATGTAAGTACCTACTAAGCTATAACATTAAATTAACTAATAATCTGATGACTTCTCTACAATATAAACAAATAAACCACGTCAAATAACAAAAAAGAGACCGAAAAAAAAAACCAGAAACCAACTCAGCAAACAAAAAGAACAATCCAAAAGGAAACATAAAAATCTAAACAAAAAAAAACGCTTCTTCTCAAAGGACTCTACGAGAGCTAAATAATTAAAAACGTCCACTCTAATACCACCATCATACACAGTCTAGGTGGCGCAGGTGGCAAAGCCGAAATAATTAATGGTGCATGGAACGAAAACACCAGGAGCTGGCGTTAAGTAATACCCTGGATAATGGATATGTTCAAGTTCATCCGGAAGACTGTAATTAGTTAGAGAGTCCTTCTAACATGTTTACATTTTGGAATATTGTACAGCTTATTAGAATTGTGTATGAAACTTAACACTAGAGTTATTTTCATTTTCTCGCTCTCGTATCAGGACAAAGCGTGGCGTTGAGTTACGCAACACATCACTCAAAAATTGAGGAGAACGGAGAACAGAGAGGGAAGACTACTGTGTGTAGGACGTAGCGTGAAGTAAGCTAAAACCAAAATTTAAAATTAAAACACTTCTTTGGTAACCTAATTTTGTCGTGATGCTATTATATTAATTATACGAAAACATCTTTTTAATTTCAAAAGATAATTGAGGAAATAGTCTCTTGACAAATTATGATTTAACATAAAAAATTCTAAGTTAATTTTTACAGATGATACTAAAGTTTAAGTGAAGAGATGAAGGTCAATTCCAGCTCCAACCTTAATATTAATTTGGATATTATTAAGTGTTTATTTTTTTAGTTTCAGGTAGAAAGAACGGAGAACTAAGTACTGGTACTGGTACTAAGTGTTAAGACACTCCGTTGCCATTAAGACACTCATATACACTACACTCAATAATTGGTTGAAATTGGGTAACATTTAAGTGTACGTACATTTACCTATAGTTTCTTCGGAAAACCAACAAAAACTTATATCGAGATGATAATTTTAATAATTTTTCCATTAATACTACTACTAAACAAACTAAACAAAGTATAAGTCTTATGCATGCTGCTTAACCTACCTATCCAGTAACTTCTGATATATGTAATACCCATTCCACATAAAAAAAATGTGAAAACAAGTACCAAATCGCACTGAAATTGAAAAATTGAATGTCATTCAGACAAACATCGCTCAGCGAAGTACAAATCGCACCTCAGCAAGCACTCCCTCACCGTGTGCCGTATGCGGGAACTAAATAAATAATGGACTACAGATCTATCTATCTATTTCCATTCTTTCGACAGTTCACCCATAGGGAAGTGCGAATGGAACATCACTAGTATTGGAAACGAGAGGTATTATTTAATATCTGTTGGCACTGTGCCAGTAATGTCAGGTAATATATTTATTTATTGGAAAATGATTAGATTATGATTATTATTTTCAATAATAAGGTACATACACAGTGTCCTAACACTATGTTTCTAAGACAAAATGCCTCCCTAAACCTTTTCATCCAGCATTCCTATAATACTTCGCACATTTTTTTTTAATTAGACATCATGATACACTAAAATACTAATAACAAAGGCACGGACGATAAAATTCTGTTGTACATTAACATTAAAGCATGTTTATTTCTCTAAATCCTTAACATGTACGAAAGTAGAAAAAATATAAATGAAATTTTCATTAATCTTGCTGTTTGTAATTTTCCGCAAAAAAATTGTGTTGTACATTTTTACACTCAGCAGTTTTGATTATTTTTCAGATATATTGTACGTTGGATAGGTTGTTAGTATGTCTATCTACCATTTGTCTAAATAGACAAACAGAATAACCATTATTGCAACAAACTTGCAAGTGAAAATTGAATCTACTATCACCGCTCACTTACAATCACTGCGACCCTATAGTAAAAAATATTTAAAACTTAAAAGTAAAAGCTACTAAAATTAAATGTTTCAAAAGGCAATTTTACAACACTGAATTTTAACTCATGATGAGAATATAAATACTTAATCAAAATGTAACTTTGAAAGCTTGAAAGGTTATTACTAAAAAATACAACTTTAAATATGGCAGCTCTAATTAAGCTCCGTAGTTCTAAACTTTGACGTTTTGATTAAGTTAGCTGGAACGTATGTGCTACAGAATTTATTCTGATATTATTTATACTCGCTAAAACGATAAACTTAATGGAAACTATTCAAATTTAAGCGAAACATTGTAAAGAGTTAATTTGCGTTGCACAGCTTGTGGCTGAATATCGATGGTTGTAGATTCGATTTCCTCGCTCAGGTTACGAGACGACGTGCAGCGTTGAGTAACACCACCTAACACGCAATGTCTCGAAAGCTATAAGCTAAGCTGTTTATAAACAGCTGTTTATCTAAGCTATAAGCTGTTTATAAACTTGATTAATATATGAACATGAAATTATATTTTCGTGAATTACTTTGTATCGTAGATTTAATATATAAATTTAATATTAAAACATTATATAAACGTTTTCTATGGAACTGCAAGTACCTGAAACAAAAATACAACATATTAGCAAATAATTAAATGTTCAAATCTTGCACAATAGAAAGGTATTTGTTTGTATTTTATTACCTACTCTTTATTTCACAATTACAATTGAGATTTCTGTAAACGTGACATTTTGGTTGTGGGTTCGATTTCCATTTGGGGGAATTAAATTATGCGCCAGGTTCCCTCTCCCTGCATTAAGCGTGAAGCTGTTATAATATTAAGCAACTAACCTCAACAAATGTTAACTAAAACCCCATCCTACTATAATTCACACAATATATTTCACCATAACAAACTTATCTAAATACAACAAACGTAGTGCTATTTTATTCATTCTGTTACTAAAGTCATTAAACGCTGAGTTTTACTGCTCACATTAAATTTAAATATTTAAAGGTTAAACAAATAAATGTATGCAAAAAGTTATTCAGTTACTAGCTAAGATTAAACAGACAAATATTTGCCGTCGAAGCTTTTAACTTTTGTAAATAAATACTGTATTTATTTGCGAGGTAGCTACATTTTATATTTTTTATTTTTAACAGTTAAAGAAGTGGTGGGTTTTTTTATAGTTTCAAGTTTAATCCCTAGCGGAGTAGCCAGAGAGATACCTCTTTCGCCTCGTCCACTGTCGTCAACCTCTTCATACATTCCCTGAAGCGGGCCCTCATATTTCTATTTCCTTTACCCGATATGCTTACAAGATGTGAAAATATAAAGATAGATAAAGCTTTACTTATTACGGGTAGATAGAAACTAACTAGTACTAATTTACTTTTAAATTTTAACTCTGAGACATTGATAGCGTAACCCAACACCGCACCTTAAACACTTACGACCACATAACTAAACTAAGACTATTGTAGTATACTAGTAGACTATTGTAGTCTTTCCAAACTATTTATTTAAAATTTCAATACAAATATAAACAACTACATATAATATACTAGTTCAATTATAAAAACAGACATTGCCGTCATCGATGAATGGTGATATGGTATTAAGCCTTTGTGCTGTGAGCAGACGTCGCCACCAGACGCTGGGACTTGAAATTTTTAATTAATTTTATAATTAAATGCACGTCGCATGTAAATTGTATGCAGCAAATGAAATGAATAATTTGTTGACAAAAGTGAATGAAACATGTTAACTAATATTACTTTCTAAATATGATATATTTTTTAGTTTAGAAAACTTAGTGATAGGACACTCCGTTTCGTACGTTCCAATTTTTGTGCCCTAAAGGGCCGTAGACGTGAATCTATATATATAAAATCGAAAGGTTACTCACTCATCACGAAATCTCAGAAACTACATGTGCTAGGAATCTCAAATTATGCATAGGAGTTACTTATAGAACGTAGGTGCTCGCTAAGACGGGAATTTGCAATATTTGACTTCTAAAGGGTCATTTTTGGGGTCGAAAGTTTGTATGAAACTTCGTTACTACAAATGCTAGGAGTCTCAAATTTTGTATAGACGTCACTAGGACGTAGCCATGGAGACAGAAATTAATAATAACATAGTTCACGCAGGTGAAACCGCGACCGGTCCACTAGTATTTATATATATACAAACCGTCAAATATTCTACAATCTATTCTTAAACCAAAGCAAACCGTCCAAAGAACAAATAAATATACGAATCTGTTTCCAGTACAAAGATCGCGTGGACTTACATAGTAAAACATTTTTCAATTTCAAAGCTTACACGGATTGTTCGCAACAATGCACATCTATCCCGTTCACGTATCAGTATCATGTACGTACTGTGCTTTTTAAATAAAGTATTTAAGCTTTGAGACCAGTCGTTGCTCAGGTTGTGGGTTCGATTCTCACACGAGGATATGAAATATTAAATATTTTCATTTCTTCGCTCTGGTGTGGAGGCAAAAGGCAGCGTGATTTTTTTTTATGGAAAAAGGACAAGGCAAACGAGCGTTCGGGTCACCTGATGGTAATCACCGCCGCCCACGACCCCGTGCAACACCAGAGAAGCTACAGGTGCGTTGCCGGCCTTTGAGGTGGAGATTGACGCGCTTTTTGGCCACTCAACACGGAAGAAATGGAGCCATTGCTCTAGAATTTGGCTGAAAGAGAGCGAAGAGTCTTAATACTCTGCCTACCTTGATACACGCGAGAAAGATAGCATGAAGCTGATAAATAACAATATAAAAGCATCTAACAATAACAAATATATTACTTAGAAGGGACCGTCTCTGATTCAGCAGCCTACACCTTCGCCGTACAAAAATCACCAACTCCCCATACATGGAGATGCAAAATGTCGCGTTCCGTTGCCGAAGGAAGTTACCTTATTCGGCTATCCTTTACCACCCGCCGCTTTGAATATCAAATATACTCGTATACAATAACCATTGAACCACACTGTCCTGCCAATTTATGATACAAATAGGTCTTTGTTCCAGCTTAGGTATCTGGATAGCCCAATGTTTGGGGCAATGCACTGTTGCGATATTTCTTTGATAGAAGTTGAAGGTAAATAAGGCTTTTTCGAATTTCAAAGTCCTAGATACAAGCTAGTAATTATATACAAGCGCTTACTAAGCATTTTTTTTAGCTTTAGACATAGCATTATAGCAGGGAGACCTGGGGACCTAGTGTTAAGACACTCCGTTCCCATTAAGATCGTTCCCCGAGCATATTATCAGGAACTACCATTCTAACCTTCATAACATTAATGAAACTAATAGAAACAATTCTTAATTCACAGATTTCATAATGCCTTCCCCTAGAGTTAATTCTAGATCCCGACTCTAACTTAGTAAAGTTAAAAAAAAACCTATAAAACATCAAATTACAAAAGCTTTTCAAGCATTAAAGCTAAACTCAATTATCTATATTGTAAATAAAATATCCTCTCATCATCAGAGGAACAGAACTCCTCTCGAATACGTATAATAGCGGTATGTAAATGTTGAAAATCATTTTGCACGGCATTTAGCCAATGAGAAGTTCAATTAGCTTTGCATTGGTAATTCTGTTCTGTTTCATGTTGGCTGTGAATTGCTGGAAGGATTCTCTTAGGGCAAGTAATCTCTATATTAGTGAGAATGATATATTATTTATAATGTTTCTGGTGAGTTTTCATGTATTTTAATAATTTAGGTAGGTATTATACTCGCAATTTTGTTAATGTGAAAGAGCATAGTATGTAAGGCACAGTCAAATATAATCAGCAGGGTAGGCAGAGGAAACCTAGTGTTAAGACACTCCGCACACCTAGATACATGTATAATCAATCATAATTAATTATCTAGAGATTGTAAATAAATTTGCCTCCAAACACACAACGTCTCACGAATTGGGGAACGAAGTGTCTTAACACCAAGTTCCTTCTACTTACCCTGCTAGAAACGAAAGACGGCATGAAGCTATAAAAAAAGAACGCCTTAGTACACTAAAAAGCTAAAATTTTACCTCATATGAAAGATACTGAAAAATTATAATGAATGAAGAGTCTACTTAAACACATACTTCCTCTACATCATAAAAGTTTTTCCATACGACGCGTCGTTGTCTATCTTCCGTTCCATTCGTTTCACCGACGCGGAATATTCAGACACAAAGAATAGCTTTACTAAGAATTTTATAACAAAAGCACACTCGCGCTTGTTACTTTTAGTCATTGAGAAGCTTTTACTGGAGAATGTTGCGTTTTCTTAAATTGAATGAAATTTTAAATGTGTGTGGGAGTTATTATAACTTAATTTTTTGAATATATATGCAAATATTTATACTGAGGCCGATGTGGCCCAGGGGCACAAGAGTGTGGGTTCGATCCCCATTCGAGGGAATGAATCATTATTTATTACTATTTTAATGTCTTAACTCAAGACGCAATGCCTCAAAAATTCGGCGCATTGTGGGGAACAGAGTGTCTTAGGTTCCCTCTGCCTAACCTGTCGTGTACGGGATACAGCGTTAAGATCAGCAGCTTAAATATCGGTGGCTTAAATATGTGATCAATATTTGTATAGCATCGGGTCAAAAATAGCTGAAAAACCTTTCAAGTTCTCCCGTAGCGCGGCCATAATTTGTAGCCTATACCTTACTCAATAAAAGTTAACTAACTAACACAAAAAGACTTTTCGAATTCGAAACAGCCAATTCTAGAAATTGCAGTATTTAGATACCTACTGCAGTTGATTTTCATCAACAGAATTTTTAGCTTTTGACTTTTAAACGAAGCTACGACGTTTGCTTCGCTAACCTGAGTATGGGGTTAAACAATATAATTATATTAATACATTTTTTTTAATGGTCTGGTTTTCCATTTATTTGTCACCGTCAGCTGCAATATATCTTTAAATATAATATTTATCATGATATAAAACGATCTCTCAAGGGGCATCATTCAGTAGTTTCAGCAAACTCCTGAAACTTTACAAAGACGAAGAGGAAACTTCGTTCATAATTGCATTAGATATCATGAATTACCAATATTAAATTCAAAATAGCAACTTTGACGAATAGTTTCTGATATATTAATATCAGGATTAATTAAAAAGTACCTACCTACTTGAAAAAAATCACTGATTTCGAATAGTTGGAATATAATCTCAGTTAAATCGAAAAAGAACTATAAATTTTAGTTTCCGGGAAACTCGTGGGCAAACTTACATAATCTCCAAATGAAATTTGTAACAATTTTTTTTAAATTGTACAAATTAAGTGGCAAAACGTTAAGAAAAAATTTAAGAAAAATTTGTATTTGACTCTATTTATGTTGTTGTTGTTGTTCTTTAATTATGGCGATCCGAGCGTGCCAGTTCAGCACTAATCACTTCGCCAATGTCACGTTGAATGGAAAACACACAAAGGAGAGTGTACGGTAAAAAGACAATATTACGCAACAGTAGATGCACGTTAAAAAGAGATCCAGCTGAAGACTCTATTTATGTTAAAATTTAATAATTTCAACCCATACAAAAATTTACCAATTTCCATACTTAGAAAAAAATAATATAATTTTTATAAAAGGTATAATAAACATTTCAACGTAGCGGTATTTGACCTCACGCCTCTTGGAAACCGTCCAAGCGTAACAAACGTATAAAAATATCGACGTAGCTTGATGAGGGCTTATTGGTTAGAGTGCATTGACGATTTCTAAAAGTCGTAGGTTCAAATTTTCATAACATTTTCAAAAAGAACATGTATTTTATCGATTGCCTTGAATATAACCAGCTGAAATTACATAAACATTTAGTCTGTATTGCAAATATTTGTTATCGTTATTTTTACAAAATGTAGAATGATAAAAATAATTTTAAATCGTGTTTGAGGAAAATATTACGTTTTATATGTTAATTAAATAGATTTTTTACATGTTTCCCCTTGTATATTTTCCTCGATGTCTAAAGATGAAAATTATTACCTATTCTTATTATAATTGTAAACAAGTTACATACTTGTAAAGTAGATATAAAATACGCTTTGAACGTTGGACTTAGTGGTCAGAGCGCTTAGACAGTATCCAAGAACCGCGGGTTCGATTCCCGATAGGTTAAATTGTTTATATAATGTGTAATAAATATACGTTATATTTTTGTTCAATATAGTACATAATTATATTTAATATCAAATCTATTAAAATTAAATCATAGAGATGACATACGAAGCGATGCATGACGATCTCGTGAGGTCGAGCGAGGGCACAGGGTTACGCGGCCAACGACTTGTTCATCTGTTGATATATGACATGAACGTTTTGTTTACTTAAAACGTTAAATTGTACTGTGGGAATGTGAACTAAATATATATCGTGCGTCATTTATGGCAATATAAATGGTCCAGTTCATCGTAGCACAGCGATACAAGGATACAAATGTAACGCGACGGTTGTGGGTTCGATCCCCACTCGAGGAATCGAAATATTTATTTACGTTGATATTTCCATTTCTTCGCTCTGGTGTCAATTCAAAGCGCGGCGTTGAATTCTGCCACTCAACACACAATGCCTCCAGAATTCGGCAGAAAGTGGAGAACGGAGTGTCTTAACACTAGGTTCCCTCTGCCTACCCTTCTGTGTGCGGGATACATCGTGAAGCTGATTTTATTTTTTTTTATATAAGTCCGAAATATATATACCAATGAACATTATATACCTAAAAGTTGAGTAACTAATCTAATTCCGAACAGTACAAGCCAATGAACCGGATCCACCCTTAAAATAAGGCTCATATTTAGGTAGGAGTGTACCTAATCAACCCTGACAAGAATATATTTATTCTTAATTTGATTTCATAAAATTTTTGTTTCACACATATATTCTATATTTCAGATATAGCAGGTTATGCAGAAGGAACTTAGTGTTAGGACACTCCGTTTCCCATTTTCTCAATTTTCGAGGCATTATGTGTTGAGACTGAAGAGACGAAACTAAATGGTGGGCTGATATTGCTGTCACCAGAACGAAGAACCAAAAATTGAACCTACAACTGTCGCGCTTACATTCAGACGGCCTCGAAAACAAAAAAAAATCAATATGCACCTTATATTGTGTAAAATTTTGTTTATATAATATTTTAAATATCATTTACTTCATATATTCCATGAAATTTAACTATTAAACTATATTAAACCTACTACTTCTTAAATGATAATACAAAGATATAATTTAACAATTCCGACTATTAAAAACGAAACATCTGGAAACAAGAATCCAACCAAAAACCACCCTGGAAAGGAAATCTCTATTGAAAATTTCAATTTTGGCTTAAAATGTTGCAGTCACGATATAATTACTTGGTTTCTGTTAACATAGCTAACAACGCTTATATATTCCAAAAATCCTTTATGAAAATTGAGGTAAAATTTTATAATATGAAATTTCTCGCAAAGACCGCGTATTAAATTCTTCGGCGAGCCCCGTAACAAGGCATGTTTATGTTCTTATTTAATCTTTTGCGTTCGACAGGAAAATATTCTTTTAATCATATACTCGCTTCTGTAGTGGGGCGGTACTTCGGTCGGTATTTCTTTATATAACATTTTTGATGTATGGTTTTAGAATGACGATAAATAAATTTTAAGTTGCTTTAAAATAGTTTTTTTTTTTTTTTTGTACTGTATATAGTAGGGTAGGGTAGATCCTAGTGTAAAGGACATTTCGTTCTCCACTTTCCGCTCAATTTTCGAGATATTGTGTTTTATAGGGGAGTTTAACACCGCGTTTGTATAATTAAGAGAGCAAGAAAATGAAAATTATTAATTCTTTCTGGGAATTCAACTTTATACATTAGCTATATGTGCTATGAACTCTTAAATTGTAAACAATCAGTTTCGTT
>JAEBDU010000144.1:488200-533308 GCA_016802625.1 Heliconius numata | reverse complement strand
GTTGTGACGAGTTCACAGCCGATGATGCGCGTCGGTTGTCGCGAACAAGAATATTAAAAATAGTTATTTTAACGCTACGTCCCGCACGTACCAGGGTAGGTACAGATAATGTGTGGACCTAGTGTTAAGACACTTCTTTCTCATCAAGACACTTAGTTTCTTTTTCTATATTATTGATGACACTTAGAACCTACGACGGTGTCTTTTAAAAGCAACATCGAAAAACTTTCTTATCGAATGCCTATCAATACGATTCAAAAGTTGGACACTTTTTCCTATATTATCTTGATTGTATTGAAGCAAATATATTACAAATATTGATGCTCTTAGGATATTTTTTTTTGTATTGTATATTATATCAACAAACCCTAAGAATTAAAGTCACTTGGTTTCACAATTACCACTAGATCTGGATTCATAATTTGTGAGACAATTTTCTAAGAAATTTCATTTATTTTTTTTAATCCTAATTGGGGGATAATTTACAATTATAATAGCTTTTCACAATCTGGAAGAAGTCCACCACAAATCACAGTGTATTTTTTCTCTGCCTATACTGTACATACTACATATACGAAACTATTATATAGGTTTCCCATAGAAAGAAAAGCTAAAAAATCTGTTTTCTTAAATACTACTATTTCACATTACATTAATAAAATCGATGTAAAAAACAGAAGTAGTTATACTTAACCACGTAGTTGAATAATAAAAGCTAGTTATTTATACATATTTATACATATATATTATTAACAATTCCTTACCATTAAGCTTAGCTGCCTCGTTATCTAAGTCTACGTACTTAGTGAAGTTCTCTCGCGCCTTGGCACCGGCCGCCTTGTGCCACTCCAACCAAGTGTGTTTTAGCTCTTCCGGATCCTGGCTTTTGGCGAAAATTTCAGTTATATCTGAAAATGAAAATATAATTGTTTTATTTATTTATATATTTACTTTTATATCAGTAAAAAGTACGCGTAGTGGCTGTTAGCGTGGCATGTTGGGGTTCGATTCCTACTTCTAGGGAATGAAATGTTTAAAATTTTCATTTCTTCGCTACCGCTACTCAATAACCAATGCTTCCAGACTTCGGCGATAAGTGGGTGGAACCAAGTGGAACTAGGTTCCCAGGGCTCCCTCTGCCAAAAGAAAATAGTTACAAATCAATTGATTACCTGGTTCCAACGCTAAATCGCATTTAGTAGCGTTCTTATAATCACAAATTTTCGAAGTGGCATAGTTGGATTCCATTCCAGACACACATTGCATTAACATTTTATATTTGTCATCAGGTAAAGCGGAAACTCCGAGTTGACTGTACTTTTTGAACATCCGCCGCAAAGAAAAATCTTGAAAATCTTGCCATTTGTACATTTTCGTCTCTTCCCATGCTTGTTTTTCTTGTTTTGATAATTCTAGCTGGACTTGTATCTGGAAAAAGTCAACATAGTAATTTTATTTTACGTACATTCGCTAGAAAAAAAAAATAAACACTAAAGAAATATTCATTATATTATATGAGTTATTAAAGCAATTAAAGAGAGTTTCTTCTATCATAAATATAATAAGCTGAGTACTTTAGATAAAATATTAATTGCAATTATCAATTCACGTAGGTATTTTTAAGTACTCTTCAGAAAGTTGACTACTTTAAGCTTTAACTTTAAGCCATATTTTATGTTTATGCCTAACACGAGATGGAGGAATGAAAATATTAAATATTTCTTTCCCCCGAGAAGTATTCGAACCCACGACCATTCGACCATCCTTTTCTTCTTATTATTGGAAAGTATGTCTTAAGAGTGGTAAAATTTAATTATCTTAACAACCCGCGTAAATGAAAATAATTATAATTGATACAATGATGATATCCCCAATGGAGAATCGAACCCGTCACTGTTCCCCTGCTGTATTCAAAAGACTATAATTAAAAAAATGGAATTAATTGGATAATTCTGATAATGGAATTAATAAATACCCTATTACTTACTAAAATTGCCTACATTATAATAATAACAATATGATTGCCAAGCCCTTTTATAGTTGGACTGTAAGTTTTAAATACTATAATTAAATATTTATACTGTGATATTATGGTGTGCAACGATACCAGTGTTTGGAGATTATTCAATTTATATATGCATCTTGAGGGCATTGGGAGGCAGGGACGACAGGTGCACAAGAATGTGACTGTAACGCGACCTATGTGGGTTCTAATCCCAATCGGGGAATGTATTATTCTTTATTACGCAATCAACAGAGGATAAGTAAAGAATTGTCCCAACACTATGTTCTACGCTTCTCATTACACAATCCCTCGAAAATTGCACAGAAAGTGAGCATCTGAGTGTGTTAACTCTCTCTCCTTCTCATGCCTACCGTGCTAAACAGGAAAAGCGTGAAGCTACCTTTTTTTAGAAACACGGTGATGTTTATTACTCGCTTATCACTTAAGACGTCAAATGTCTAGTCTGTAATCTATGATGGGCACTTGGCCTCTTCCCACTTAAGTCATATCTTGGCGACATTTGGCTTCATTTCATAGAAATGTTTGTTATCTTAAAGATTTTCGTCATCACAATATTATTATTGAGAAATGAATTGCAGAAATTAAATTGTAGATAATTTCTTCTTGTTGACATATGTTTAACATTATGTTATAACTTATACTTATTTAATTACATATACATGAGTAAACGCGAAAATCTTTGAATTCAGTTTCCACACCAGAGATTTTTTTTTCTTAGTTTCCTTTACTAGACAAAGCACAGCGTTAGGTTCTGCCAAGTTTTACAATACTCTAAAATGGACTGCAAAGGCAAGCCAAGTTACTTAAATCTACTTAGTTATTTGCGAATCTGAAACACAAAATGTAAAAGACACCACATACCCGTTTCTCCTCATTCTCCTCTGTTATATTCGACGTGTATGCCCATTCGGCAAGACTTGCCCTATTCTTCCTTTGTCCAGCCGTTTTGTCCAAATGCAGAATGTATTCTCTGCCTTCTTGTTCTAAAGCCTCCAAGTCGGGGTCCCTCCCTTGAGTAGCCACTACGAAAACGGCTACTATGGCCGCGACTAGAGCCGCGCCTCCGCCTATCTTCAACATCGTCTGGAAATTATATTTAATTAAATAAATATGTGAATATATTACTCTTACAGTATTTAAATAAATATAGTTCATTCCCACTCAGAGAATGAAATATTTTTATTTATCGCTCAGGTGACAAGACAAAGTGCCGTGTTGAGTTCCGCCACTCAACACACAATGTCTCAAAGATAAGGAGGAAAATCGGAAATGGTGCGGTTTTTTATTTGGTATTTTATCTTTTTTCACACGGTTTTCTCTGTCTACCCTTTTATTTGCGAGATAAAAAGAAAAGCTTGGAAGAAATAATACAGTTTTTCATGATGTTTTCATCTATAGTGAAAGGTTTAAGTGCATTGTAGGTACAACACATGTTTAGAAAATATTCATTTATTGTTAAAAAAATATATACTGCAATTTTTTTTAGATATATACTGTAAAGAAGGCAATACGAAAATAAGAATATCAGTGCAAAGATAGCTACTTCGGTGTCCATTGACCGTAGATAACACATGTTTTTTACAATTAACTATATACACCATAAAGAATAACTTAAATAATCACAGTATTATCATTGATTATAGAAAAAAATATAATAAATATATAAGAATATACAGAATCATTAAATATTATATACCTATTACAAAAATCAATGAATCCTAAAATAGTATCAAAATCTTAATAATTTAATATGACATATTTGTCATGTTCATTTAGTAAATAAATAGTTTGCATATTTATAATATAAAAAGTTTATGCAAGTAATTTAATCTCTGGCACAATAAATACATGAAATTCTGTCAATATTTTAGGTTTGGTATCCTTTTTTGGTAGAAGGTAGAAGGATCCAGGTGTTAAGACACTCACAAATTGCTATTTCAGTGTAGGCAATCAACTCGCAATGTCTCAAAAATTTCAAAAAAAAAAAAATTTTGAAAACCAAATGTTTAACACAGGGTTTCCCTCACCTATCCTGCTATATATATATTAGGTAAACGACGACGAGTTACAAAAAAAACTATATTATTTCAGTAATCTTTACACTCCATACTTTTTTCTAATTTCATACTTCGCCCGCATATAACAGAGAAGAGAGAATCTTCCATTCACTCCGCCCTTGAAGTAGCAAAAACTTATGTTTAACTAACCTATGGTTTACTAAGTTTATGTTTAAGTGAAACAAAATAACAATCCCATATACAGTCGACGGTGTGCGTCGAGCCGCAACGATGATACAAGGTCTAAGTCAGCTTTGCTTTGCGAACATTTGTTTACATATATATAAGTATGTATGTATGTATGTAAGTATCGAGGCCGTCGGTATAATCGAGCTACTGAAAATACGATGGTTGGGTTCGATTCCAACTCGAGTTAGTGAAATATTTGATATTTTCATTTCTCCTTGCTATAGTAGTGTGGCAAAACGCGATATTTAGTTTCGAAACTCAATAAGCAATGTCTCAAAGAGTTTGGCGGAAAATGAAAAACGGAATGTCTTAACACTAGGTTTCCAGGTTCCCTCTACCTACCCTGTTATGTACGGGATACAGCATGAACCTAGAAAAAATGTACACCACGTACGTATGTGAATTAAATTATATACCATTTATACACATTTTATTAAAACTTTCAGCGAAACAGAAAAACATAGTGCTACGACACTCTGTTTCCGAAAATTTAGACGACATTGGATTGGGAGAAATTAACTTCTCTCGTTTTCGGAGAGCGGGAAAATAGAAATATTGAACGCATAGGTATCACATACAATCTAATATAACAGTGCTCAACTACGTCACTGTCGTTAAACCGTAATAAAGCAATAATTCAACACCACGTTATATTAAACGACAGGCGTGGAAAAATATATTTTCTAAGAAGCAAGCCTAATCGATTTTCACGTTACGGATTATTTGTGAATAACAGCCTAAAGTGCGAGTCGGACTCGTGTAACGAGAGTTCCGTACGAATTTCAGGATTGTAGGTCAACGGGAAATAAAAATGAAAAACGAGTATAGAACGGAGCGCTATCATCAATCTCCTTATACATGTTTTTAAAGGTCAACCGAGGTTCTCTCTCTTCTCTTACGACTCACATTTTCTTCATATTTTTTTTAATCATTCTTTCATCACTCATTAGCTCGACGTGTTAAAACCATCTCGTCACGTTCTTCTTCACTCTGTCCGTGACATCCTCACTAGTACATGCCATTCTGTGTATCTCTCAGATTCGTTCAACTAAGCTGACTCCGTAAAAACGTGCAACTATGCTAACGTTTCGCTGTCTCATCAATGCAGCTAAGCCAAGGTTGTATAGCGAAGAAATTAAAATATTAAATATTTCACTTCCTCGAATGGGAATCGAACCCGCAACTTGTGTCTACAATCACACTTGCGATAGGACTGGCCTCACAATGCAATGTACATTATAATCTATTAATTAAATGTAACGATGTTTTAGACTCTACATACCAGAGCGAAGAAATGAAAATATAAATTTAAATAAATATTAATTTTCTCGTCGTAATCGATTGGGGATTAAATCCTCAACCAGTCGTTTACGCCATCACAGTCTCAAATTTTTGTTTATATAATATAACTTTTTTCAGAAAAACTATCTATTGGTAATGCAACAAAGTTTACAACTAGAAGAAATCGTCTTTAAAAATGTATATGACGCGAATGAATATAACATTTATTGATCTACGTTATAGCTGTCCGTTGCTAATGCCTACAATCACAATACCACGTACCTACAATGCCGTTCAAAATCTCATATTTAAAGTCATTTCTCTAATATAATAAACATTCAAATACATAGAAATAAGTTAATGTTAGAGGAAACCACCATTTTTTTCAGTCCTAGTGTTAAGTCACTCTATTTCCCTCTTTCATCAAAATATCTCTCTACCAAAGAAATAAAATAATTCTTCGAATAAAAATCGAACCCACAACCATCACCTTTACACGCTCACCACTGTCCCAAAAGGCCTCAGAAATCTTATATAAATAACTTTCTCACGCTATATCTAAAGGTTTTGTTTTTTGCATTTTAATTAAAGGGTAAGGAACCTAGTACTAAAGTAGTCGTATAGCAAAATTATCTATTGCAGAACCGGTCTCCAGGTGGACGTGGAAGGTATGCGGTGTCGATGTCCTGTTGAGCTTCCAGCATTTTATTTTTTTTATTATAATACACCTTTGCAAGCTGTCATAAAAGTTCAAGTGTTTTTACAGCAAGCTATAATATTAAACTTTTATGGTATATATATTTGTAAAGATAAGATTATTAGTTTAAAAACATGTATATTTTTAGATGGTTATATATTTATGTATTGAGAAAGATATGTTTTTAAAGTAATATCTGTAAATACTTAGGAATATTATTATTTTTTCTTTTGCGTATGTTAATATCAATAACAGCGAATATAAATTAGATTTTATACATATTTTTAACATTTGTTTTAACTCACGTTTCATATATGTAAATTGGTACATTAAAAATATGATAGGTATTTGGTATATGCAAATATAATGGATTTAAAAATATCTTATAACATAAAAATCGTTATTGACTAGCATTTATCTTGCTGTACTTACTTAATAAGTGTTACCTAAAATGTTTGTCTTATTCGGCTTAATATCCTTAGACTTATTTTCCATATATTGTAAGATTATTCTTCTAGTATTAGTACTATTAGCATTCTTTTACTAAATTTCAGTGTTTCTATCAATCCTATTCGTAAGAATATGAGAATATTTAACAGATTCTACTAGAGTCTTAAAAAGACTAAAAAAATCTTAGCTTCCAATATTCCCAAGCCTTAGATGAACGGCGCCGTACTTTCGTCAATGGAACCAGTTCGTCTAGTTAGCGTTGGAACGCAAGCCATCATAAGTTTGAGTCATCACACTATGATGAAATCAGTTAAGAATTTATTTGCACTCTTCGAATTCCATATTTTTTATTAATAAATAGTTTTATATTTAATTTTAACATCTTATAAAAGTTAATTGCCCGGAAGTTTTGGCCTAACTTTTTCAAGACATTCCTGGTAAAGTGCATTGATGTATCAAATTGAAGGTAGTGGTAACAAAAAAGTCTCGTCTGCACTATTTTTTGTTGGCTCTACTAAACGTGCTTAGTGAGAAATAACATAACTGAAGAAATGGTCATATTAGAGTTCAGAGACCTTAGGTTTCATATTTTTTTTGTTATCTTGTCTATACTAAATTAAAAAATAAAACGTAAACCTGATTTTTTTATATAAATTTCAGTTTATATCTTCACGGAAGCTTGAAATGAATGTACAGACAGACAGAAATTAAAGTTAATATATATAGGGTTCCGTTTTTTCCTGTTGAGAAGCGAAACTCAAATTGCTATGTGCGGCATAATACAGCAGACTACGCAGAGTAAACCTATTGTTAAAACACTCTGTTCTTCAACTTATTGCGACATCGTTTATCACTAAATTCCCCCTACTGAGAATCGAACCCACGATTGTCGCGTTTACAGTGAAACGCTGTATCACTGCACGATCACAGATGGTTTTAACTTTTTTTTCCATATTCCATACAACGAAATATTATTAATATGATCAATTTATAAAAAGATCGATATATAAAGTCTATCTTAAATAACGGTTAACGGTCTCAATAATTTAAAGCTGCAAGTCGGGTGGATTGACGGCCTCTAGCTTTGTACTTATAATCCAATAACTGATCTAACCGCAAGGTTACGTGGGATACCACAAGAAGATTTTTATTGCAAATACATAGGTTATTTATTACATTAATATTTTAAATGTAAGTTTGTTTGTTAAGCTTTTACGGCAAAACAACTCTAGAGACAACACTTTGTACACATATTCTTAGAAGTATAAGAAAGGATATAGGAAACTTTTTATTAAAAAAATTTTTTTTCTTATTTATTATCCTTTTGTTATAAAAAAATATGTTTAAGCAAACGATGCCGCGTAAAGTCATAAAATAAATTAATCAACTAATATATGTCATGGTTAGAGCAATAAAAAATAATTAATTATTAATTATAAATAAAAGATGATTTCTCCTTTGCTATAATAAAAACATTATGGAAACAGATTCCATTTCCGCGTTAAACTACCGATAAATAAACATTTGCTTGTAAATCATAGTTTTGTTATTATATTTTTTAGCTTCACGCTGTAACCTATATATAGCAGAGTAGGCAGTGAGAACCTGGGAACCTAGTGTTAAAACACTCCCTCCCATTAAAATAATTCCGTTCCTTACTTTTTGCCAAATTCTCGAGGCAATGCCATTAAGTGCCGGTACTCGGCATATAAATTATTATTTATTAAAAAAAATATTTCTTTGCTCTGGTAACAAGACAAAGAGTTGAGGCGTTGAGTCAACACTCAATGTGTGGAACGGAGATTTACTCTGCCATTCCTGCCTGCCATGCGGGAAAAAGCGTGAAACTGTCGATTACAATATCGATAAGGAAAATACGTCAATGGCTTTTACTATAATTTACGTTTTTATTGCTTTTTTTCTTTGAAATAGGTAGAGGTAAGTTGAAAATGTTGTTTTAAAATATCAAAAAATCTGAGAGCAATACGGTAACTATAACTTTACAAAGCAATTATGTGACAATTTGAACAATCTTATCTATTTCTTGCGAACATTTGCGTATTTATCTACATACTTCAATGTTTTAAATGTCTAGAGCTAGACAATGTAGAAACTTATGATTTGAAATAACGATGAAATAATATTTCATTTTAAATTCACTGATGGTTTAGTTTTTTTAAAATAAATTACTGAAAATTAAGAATATTTATTTTTAAGAAACAATTGTTAATATTAGGTTCCCTTTACCTACCCTGCTGTGTGCGGGATACAGCGTGAAGCTTTTTTTTTTTTTTTTTTAAGAAATAATTCTAAGGAATTTCTCTTATGCAATCTCAAGATACAGACGAACGGACGTACGACAGAGTGATCTTATAACCCTAAAAACTAAGATTAAATATTGAAATTAAAGAAATCTAAATAGATAACTACTTATTAGTTGGTTATACTACTTAAAAGTATAAAAAACAAATATCTAGGTAATTATATTAATACTAAACAAATTCGGCACGTTTGTCCTCATTTAACATTTTCTGCTTACACCTTGTAACTTGTAAGTATTGCGACGGATGTTCCTTTTTGTTTGGTCATCGTTTACGTAGAAAATCTTGGAATATTATGTTTTTTAGTATAGAAATTTTATATTTTATTTTTACTCTATATTAGGATTTGTTGAATGTTTTTACCGCCGCTGTTTTCTTAACACACTGAATATTTAAAATGTAAGAGAACAAAATAGTTAGTGTCAAAACATTACGTTTTACACTTTCCGTCGATTTTTCGATACAATGCGAGTTAAGCTTGTTGAACTTGTACCTTAATACCAGAGCGAAGGTATAAATAGGAAGCAGAGGAAGGAGAAAATATTAATAAATAATAATTCATTTCCTCGAGTGAGAATCGAACCCACAACCATCGAGTTACAGTCACCAGTCAGTATATACATGGTTTCATCTCATTTAAATTTAAATAAAACAAATTTACTTAGAACTTCAATTCTATAAAAAGCTCACATTTATATCTATTTATACAACTTCATGTACATAAGACGACATTGACATGATCCTGGTACCTTGACTTTAAGTACAGCAAGTGCTCTGACCTAGACATTCTTACTAGATGTAGGATTATCAGCTTTTAATATCTTCTAAATGTTTTTTTATTCCTTAATTTTTTTCTTATTTCTATGAACAAAGTTTTTTTTTCGCATTCCATTAAAGACTACTGTCACTATGTTTTAGTAGTGTGTAGTAGTGTAGCGGTGAAACAAAAAAAACGTAGGTGTATTCCAATTACTGTATAATAAGGGCGCAAAGAGAATTTAGTGTCAAGACATTCCGTTCTTCGCTCTAGGAAATAGAAATACAAAAAATTGTTATTTTATTATACAAGTTTTTATTGTATTCAATAATTCAGATTTATATTAATATAAAATAACACCTAAACTATTCATAGCGAGCAAAAACAAGAAAAATGTGCAAAAGAGAGCATTGTATCACTAGGTTCTCTTTAAGATCTGAATCTGAATATTACACTCGCTCTAGTAAAAAAATAGTCTCGAAAATTGTGTAAAACATGGAGACTAGAGTGTCTAAGCATTATGTTCTCTCTGTCTCACTTGCTAATGCGAATGCAGGTGAAGCTAATATAATAAAATATGTCTGTAAGTAAATCACAATTGACGGATATTTATAGGTAAAACAAATAACAGTATTGCGTGATGAATGAACTGTCGTGATATGTCAAAGTTCAAAATACACATTCTGATATACATATGTATCTATCTAAATATTTATAAATTTTAATATAACATTTTTTTTGGGATTCCAAGCCCAAAGGGTAAAATGGAATCCTATTACTAAGACTGTCTATCCGTCTGTCATCAGGCTCTATCTCATGAACAGGAAAAGATAGACAGTTGATCGCATATAATGTATTTCTGGTGTCGTTATAATAATAAATACTAATAAACACAATACAATAAGTATTTAAAGGGGGAAGCCCCTTAAACCAAACGTGATTTTTTATCGTTTTTATAGATATTGCGAAAGTCCGCCTCGAACCTGCCCGATAAACTATATTTCATAAAATAAACAATATAAAAAAACTCTATGAGGCCTCTTAGAGGTCTTAGTGGCGCAGTGAGATGTCTGCCTTTAAGCACTATAGGTTATAAGCAGGAATGACAATCGCGATAGCGAGGATAAACACGGCGTTGAGTTACACCAGTAAAGAACTATCTTAACACTTGGTTATCCCGCTTATGCGGGAAAAAGCGTGTAATTCCTTATTTAACTATTTGCATTGTACAACCAATCCATGTCTAATTTTAAATCAATTATAAAAGACCATCAATAATTATTTCTTTCAACAAAATCCTAGTTAATTATTATTATTAATTATTTTAAATATAAATAATATATATTTTTTCACTGCATTTTTAATAGAAATCACAGTACAAGTACGTCACAAATAATAATGTTTACTTCAATACACGTTCAAAATAGACACAAGAGAAAGTTCTTTAAAAAAACTTGATATTTATTTTTTAATTTAAGCCTAAACCATTTAACTTATATATTTACTATTAATAATTAATTATTAAAAGTAGAGTTATTTAGACTTACCGTTATTTCACTATATATTTAATTAAACTTTTCAATGGAAATCGTGTTTTTTTATTATAAATTGACACAGCCAGTCGCCGCCTTCATCGGCCGGCCGATGACTGAACGCAGCCTCGTCCACTTACATAGTATAGTGTACATATATATGCATTATCGTTATTTTCATATAAATTATTATAAAATGCATATATTTATTATATACTTAAGACTATAAAATTACAGTTAGTATCAATAAACATGGTGTTGCCTTTAATGCTATTAGTAGATTTAGAGTTTTAGTCCATATATTTGTTTCTTTATGTAAAAATGTCTTTTAAATATATATTTTTAAAAGCATTTGAGTTTTAATTTGAACCTTAAATGGGCAGTACATTATTACGAAGATAACTCTATAATTTTATAGAAGTTTATGAGCTATATACAAAACCAATACATATACTTACAATAAAATTTAATATTATTTTACATACATTTAATTATAACATTCCAATTTAAATTATTATTTATATATATTTTTTAATTCCGTTGTCCCCGTTCAATATAAAAAATATATCTTGAAAAATAACTATTTAAAATAATTTGTCATAAAAAAAGTTACAATAATAATTTAAGCATGGTCACCCTAATCACACATGTTCAAGTATAGTATGCCAACAAACAAACAGCTTTTAACATTAATTTACTATTTAAAACCTTATTTTATTTCAACAAAAGGTACAATTTTAAATGTCTTTCAAAATATTTATAACGGGTATAAGATTAGGCAGGTATTCGTATTTTAAATCGATTTATTCATTTTTGCATTGTAAATATAATGAACAGTATAAATACAAGTAAAAAAACTGAGTAAGTCTGATTGTAACGCATCGCTCTGGTATGTTGATAATTGCGTGGCAATCGGAGTGTCTCAACACTACGTTCTCTCTGTCTTACAATCTATTGTAATTGCAAATATACTGATATGTGAGAATCGAACCCACAAGTACAACAGTCACGCTTATATTCAGACGATGTGTCGATGCGCAACGACTGCCTCGAAAAATAGAATTGTAATAAATTATATCCATAGATATTATTGATATTAAGTTATAATATTTATTCAAAATTAAAAATATTTTATCCACAGACTTTCACAAGCATTTTTGAATCGACGAATGAAAATAATACTACCATCGACTCAGAAGACAGTTCCGCTGAGAAATGCCAAAAATTAACTTGGTTTATTCAATATAAAAGTTGAATTTTAACTAAAAAAAATAGTTGTTTTTTCACGCTGTATCCGGCAGATAGGCAGAGGGAACCATTGCGCGTAGGAACTCAACTTTGCCTCAACACCAGAACGAGGAAAATGAAAATATTAAATATTTCATTTCCTCGAGTGGGTATCGAACCCACAACATGTCACGTTGTCACTCACACGCTTGTCCCCTGCGCCAGGACTGGCCTCAAATACTTTTGTAATTTAGATATATTTAAAAAAACTACAATCAATGCCCAGTAAAGTAAGTAATAATCCGTGAGATTCTGTTATAATTAGCTTTCTATTATATCGTATAACTAATGGAGAAACCCTTTACATTGCATTTATTATTATACACGTGGAGCTGGTCATACGCGACGATTTACTTAAACGTACAATCGTGACGACAATTACCTAGCATAATTATATTGAGGCCAACATAGTGCAGCGGCACTGTGTCTGACTGTACCTAAACATGACGGTGTACGTTCAATTCTTCTTTGGTCTAAGGAACACAAAGTACGGCGTTGAGATCCGCCTCTCAATTTTTCGCCCAGAAAGTGGAAAAAGGAGTATCTTGACACTAGGTAGCCTCTAGCTACCGTGATGTATGCGAGATACAACGTAAAGCTGATAATACAATAATGGTATGGGTATTTAAAAATATACATTACTTTAAATCTGGGTTCCCTACGCAGGAAAAACCCGTGAAACTGCTGCAAAATATTTTAATTAAAAAAAAAAGATTTTTTTATTTATGCATAGCACTGTACCGGCACGTCCGTGGGCGTCGTCAGTGACTCATTCTCAGGTAGGCAACGGTATCGGTCGGTAAACTGCGTAACTTGAATGGGTATTTATATATTTATATATACATACTTTACAGTACATATTCATTATTCATATATATATAAATATGTTATAGTCAAACACTGAACGGCCGATTCTTATGAGATTTCCTAGAAACTTAAGATACAACAAAAAAAATTCTAAATAGATTATATGAGGCTAGTTTTTACCTGTGACTTTGCCCCAGTTATTAAATTTAAATAATCAAGACATATCTTAAGTACTTGAGGTAATTCTGACTGCAGTTACAGTAAGTAACAGCGCACGAGAGGCATACAAGCAAGAACGGGTATGAATGAGTAATTTAGAAATGTCTCTAAATATCTCTAAATATTATAAATAATGGAGGTTGTAAATATAATAAAAACAATTAACACGATGTAATGCAACCTATAGCCTTCCTCAATAAATGGATAGGTATTAGTTATAGTTTAGTAGTTCCTGAGATTAGCGTGTTTAACCAAACAAACTATTCAGCTTCATAAAATTAGTTACATGGCCTAAAAAGCTTTTCTGTTGAAGTAAAATTGAGTGATATTAAACATTATACATATACACGTATAAAAATGGCACTCTAGCAAAAGTTACTCAAAGCTTTTTTGATCTTTAATTAGGTTTAGTTAATTCAAATTCAACTTTAAGAAATATATTTTCGATTTTTGATTAAAAACAAATTGAGTTGTAAATTGGCTAATTTAAATTAATTAAGCTAATAATTTTAGACTTTACTAAACATTTAAATATTCAAGCTATAAGTTTAGATTTTAACTAGATGTTGGCATATCCAAAGTATATTTAAGAATAACAGTTTTTCAACGTTTGACTATAACATATACTTACTTATACAAGCATTTTAAAGGACGTTAGAAAAGTCCTTACTAAACTAGTTATGTTAATTATGTTTTTCTTAGTCATTTACTATTAACAATTTACGTGTAAAGTAATTCCCGAATACCTATGTCTTTTTTATTTATGTAATAAAGATATTCGACTTATGAGATTATTTATAAAGGTCGCTGGTTCAATTCCTCCTTTTTTTAACTTCATGCTGTATACCACACATAGCTGGAAATGCAGAGGGAGCCTGGGAACCTATAGGTAAGACCGCCCGTTCCCATCATGACATTTAAAGAATAAAAAATAAAAATTCTTAAGAAGTTTCTCGTAAAGTATACCGCGGCAATGACACACATTTACTAAACAATAACAAACAATCAAAACACGTAGTCGTTTTGGACATTTGCGTAATACGTTACAGAAACTATTTAAAGAAAAGAAAAGCTCAGTAAGATATTATATTTACAGGCTAGTAGTCGGTAGAGAAAACCTAGTGTAATGATACTTCCACTATATTTTCCACCCAATTTTCTTGACTTGAGATTAGAGATTATTTTCACTTAAATACTCTGCTATAAAGATAACACAATGAAGATTCCATTCCAGCCATTCAACAGACAATCCTTTCAGAATTAGAAGGAAAGTGTTTCTATTAAGGAACGGAGTGCCTGAACACTATGTTCTACTCTGCTCTATGCTGGATACAACGTGGAGCTATTATATACTTAAATAATGAATATACCTATGCTTCCAAAAAAAACCATTAACGATAAAGATTATAAAAAATATTTACAGATTCATATCTTGACCATTTGACTGAGGTCATTGCTCTCACTAAGGGTCAATGTCCTCAATTAGCAACACAGTTAGGGTTTCGGACAATAGATCAAAGTTAATTAAAATTGCAATATGCTATAATGTTTCACTGAAAGTTATCTTTGTATACATTTTTTAAATGAGATACGTTTTTTTTAAAGTTGCACGATGTATCCCGCAAATGGCAGGATAAGCGAAGGGAAACTTAAGACACTCCGCTCTTCATTTTCCGCTGATTTCTCGAGGCATTGCACGTTAAGTGTCAGAACTCAACGCCGCGCTTTGGTCGACACCAAAGTGAAAAATTGAAATATTAAATATTTTACATCCTAATTCGGGAATCGTACCCATAACCTGTTCACAGTCACCCACGTGTCCGCCACGACTGGCCTCAAGCCACCTTAATAGCAGTAGTAAATATATTATTTTTTATTTTGTTTAAAGTGATAATAACGACAACAACCATATTATATTTCGAATATTTCTTTGAATTGAATTGAATTCTTGATATATGGCGTTTCGAGCGTGCCAGTTGAGTACAAAAATATTTCTTTATCATTATATTTACTGTTTCCAGTCTTGTAGCGCCACCTAGCATGTTAAGAGCGAACTTTACTATAAGTTTACTAAAAGAAAATAATTAATTTTATACGTGAACTATAAAATTAAAAGAAACATTAAGTGATTACTACTATTCTGTCTTAACACTAGGCTCCCAGGTTTCCCAGGTTACATCTGCAGGGATACAATATGAAGCTAAAAAACTGTATATCTTTAGAAAAAAGTGACATCTAGTGTTAGATAGCAGTAAGCTGATTTGTAATTATATTATACAGAAATAGAGGGCTCTTAATGATTTAAAAGAGAAATATTTTAATAAATTAATAAGCTTAGATCGACTGTGTTATTAAGCAGAAAAAAATTCAGAAATGTTTCTTTCAAATCTTACGACATTATTAAAAATAATATCATTTTTTCTGGAAATTGCGAACCTTTAAGTTTTTCCAAAAACGTGTATTATTATAACAACGCAATCAAACGCTAGCGAAGAGTTGTTTTTGTTACCATTACTCACCTTTTGGAGTAGATTGAGGGAAACCAGTGTTAAAACACTCTGTTTCCCACTTTCTGCAGATTTTTCGTAAGTGACGGAACTCAATGCCTTGCTTTGCCTAGCTACCAGAGCGAAAAAATTAAAATATTCATAAGCCATAATTCATTTTCACGAGTGAGAATAGAACCCACAACCGTTGCGTCTATAGTTACGCTTATGCCACTGCACTATTACTTATATAAACATATATAAGTATAAATATACAAAATTGCTTCGCTGTCCATTACGACCATCACGCTACGTATCGGCAGCTTGGTACTTTATGTTACAAACGCATTATCTCTACAATAATAAGCGGTAATCAAATACAATACAATTTACAATTGCAGAAGCGAGTTAGTGAAGTAAATAAGATTTTAAATATCGTCGATAAGAGACTATACTCGTTTTGTAAATATTATTTACTTAACAAATCATACTTATCTTTGAGGCTCCGGCGCTCCTAGGTTTAACTAGTCAAATATTTTTTTTCGAAACGTATAAAAATTTTGTACGTTTTCAAGGGATGTGGGTTCAAATCTATGATGAATGAAACTACTGGACTTTAAGTTAATATCAGATATTTAGGAAAATTAGGAAGCTTAGGGGAACACCGATAAATTTATACGGGAACGTAAAAACGGGATTTTACGGGACCATAGTTTACGTAGACAATATTTCGGGCTACTACTATAGTCTAATATAAAATGTATTGACGAGAAATATAGAAAAAAGCACACCTATTAAAGCATTGTATTCGTATAGCGTAGCAGACAAGGCACTCAATTATACTGACATAATGAAGGCTATTAGGCATTATCATGAAAATTGACCACCACATGTTGCCACTTCGTTGTTACTATGTCATACAAAAAAATATATTAGAATAATCTTAATATTTTTCATATATCTATAGCAAAGGATACAATGAAAGTAGTTTTATATAAAGAAATCTGTAACTTACTTTAAAAAAAATAAAGTTCTTACTTCCGTTCCCTAATTTCCGGGGATATCTGAAGGTATTAGAATGAGTTCTGGAATGTAGGGTTGCCTCTATGGGAGTGTCTAGAGACTTTCTGGGGTGCTTTGCCTGGATATTTAGATGAACAGATACATATATTCGTAAAAATTTATAAGGAATATTTTATTTGTTAGAGAAATTTCTGTGATGGGCACAGAGCTATTCTAGGGTGAGCCTGGC
Organism: Heliconius numata; assembly: GCA_016802625.1. Classification (NCBI taxonomy): domain Eukaryota; kingdom Metazoa; phylum Arthropoda; class Insecta; order Lepidoptera; family Nymphalidae; genus Heliconius; species Heliconius numata. The sequence continues at coordinate 515,947 of JAEBDU010000144.1, read as the reverse complement.
TAACTCGGCTCAGCCTATTTCTACGCCCATAGATAGCAAAGTGATAAAATCAAAATATTAATTTTGATATAGGGGGAATCCCTCAGGGGAATAATAGTAGTCCCCGAGTAGGAATTGAACCCACAACCTGTCTACGACACTTGCCTGCGCAACGACTGTCCTCATATAGATCTAGATACTATCTACTAATATATAGATGCATATATATATATTTATATTTCACAAGTATATACTCGTATATCCAATACAACGTATGTACCTAGTAGTAAACAGTTTACGAGTCGCGAACGTCCTATTGTTGTTTAAATTGCACTTTGATTTGATACTAACTGCCTGTGGTTTGTAGAACGGATTTTCCATAATTTTTTGTTTATTTTTATATATTTGTAGTAGTTGTTAGTAAAAAATATTTAGAGGAAATTTGTATTATTTATCATGTAATTTGTTTATGATTGATTTATCTATTTTTCGTAAATCTCCAAGCTAAGTATTTTAATAAATATTTGTTAAGAAAAAAACTTTTCTCTATTTTCATTTCTCTATCCTGGTAAGAAAAAGCTCTGTGTTTAATTACGACGTCAATACACGATTTTTCAAATGAAGGCAAACGACGAACGTAGTGTCTTGCCACTAGGTTTAGTCTATTATATGCGAGATGTAGCGTAGAAATATAATTTTATTTATTATCTATCTATATACATATATATATAAAAGGACTTGTCCTCACTGACTGAGGTAAGACGCGCGCACAGCCGTAACCGCTAATAGTACAAACGTGAAATTTGGACAGATGTTTACTTTCGTTATCTGGACATCCACTAAGAAGGGATTTTGAAAAATTTTAACCCTAAAGGGGGGAAATAGGGGTTGAAAATTTGTATGGAAAAAAATTTAAATCGGCACCGATTTTTATAAAATTTGAAATTCAGACTCTTAAAAGTATTTAATTGAACACGTGTTTCATGGTTTTCTTGAATTCTCCCCTAAGGGTGCAAATAAGGGGTTGAAAGTTGGTATGGAAACATCTTTAAAACGCCACCGATTATTATAAAATTTGAAATTTAGACTCTTAAAAATATTTAATTCAATATGTGTTTCATGGTTTTCTAGAATTCACCACCTAAGGGTGCAAATAAGGGGTTGAAAGTTTGTATGGAAAAATCTTTAAATCGCCACCGACTCTTAAACCACCGACTCTTTTAGACTCTTAAAAATATATCATTAAACACATGTTTCTTGGTTTATTACCGCTAAATATGCAAACGAAGCTGCGCGCGTCCGCTAGTTTTAAATATGCATAAAACTTATAGATGTACGAGTACACTGAAGTCTTCTATAGGTAATTGAAATTTTAATTTAATCAAGTTTATTAGTATAAAAGGATTAATAATGCCAAAAAAAATATTTATTTTGACAAACATTTTTTATATAAATTATAATTTACTATATAAGTATTTTAGCAAACTTAAATAAAGTCAATATTCATTTTTATTAAGACAAAATAAATTACCTTGAATTTTTATTGCTGCATAAATAGGTCAATTAAATTATTGTTATATAATATACCTATTTGGCATGACTATCTAATAATTTTCACCTTAAATAACGATAAGGTAAGTAACAATAGGCTTATAATTCTGTTTCATTCATTAAGATATAATATACTAAATACTAGTATACTGTATTTACCAAAATAGATTTAAACCTAGATTTGGGTTGCAAGTCTCATCTCTCAAGCACTGTTTTGAGCTTCTCACTCTGCATCGCGGTGGAAGTTAAGGACTCCTTCACTCACACGGTAAATCCTTGGAACGCTAAGTGGTTTCTTCTCTGTAGGTTTTAAACTGTCAAAAGCGAGTTCAATGCGAGTGTAGAAGTTAAAATTTAATATGACAAAATTTTAAAACTAACAATATAAGAGATAGAGGCCAGTCGTGGCCCAGAGAGTGGGTTAGAATTTAGGAAACATTCGGAAATTAAATACTTAGTCCAGAATCTGGCCAAATATGGGACAAGAAAGCGTCCAGTAATGGGATCCGAATATCTTAACATTGGGTTCCCAAGTTTCCTCTGTCTAGTGTTAAGTAAAATCTATAAATAATTGTACAAATATGATCTTGCAATTCGGACTGAAGGTCAACGTGCAGTTAAACATTAAGTAGTTTATATATAACGGCGACAATGTGTCTCGCGTCATCGAATCAACTGACGTTAGTTTTTAATGATATATGTAATTACTTGGTAAGTATGCAATAAGTAATTAAATATTTGTAACGCCCAGTCTTCCTCCAATTTTCTTATATCCCATTCCAATTTCTCATTTCTTATAAAGCCAAGAAAAAGAGAACTAAAAATTAATTTAGATAGAGATGTCGTCGATGATCGTTAATAATAATTAGGCATATCAACCTGTAAATACAGTTTAAAAATCGCGATTTTACAACTTAAGACTTAGGAAAACCTGCCTTTTTCTATTTTAAACGCATGTATTTATTATTATGTAAAAGGCTCGTCCCTCCCACATTTGCATAATGTATACACCTATATACAACCTCATAAAAGCTAATGGATTTTCTACTATCACATTAGCCTATTGCTAACAACTAACAAGTATTGCTATGGAAATATTACGTCATTTGAAAGACAAATATCTGTCCCTAGTTATCTAATTTGTTTTTCAGTTTCCTCGCTTTATCTTGCATATACTAGAGTAAGAAGATATTAGCTAGTGTCAAGACACTTTTTCGTCCGCTTTATGCCAGAATATAAATATAGACAGACACAGATTGCGTGTTAAGTGCTTTTGCCAGGACGGAGAAATTAGATAACTTGTTCCCGCAATTGAAAATCGAACCCGCATTCATAACATTGATAATACTCCTCAGCAATTTATACAAGTAATATGTATAGGATATTGTAAATCAATTTCCTAATAGAATAGATCGATTTGAATATTTTACGCTTGGTTGAGTTTACGATGCCTAATTGTTTCATTAAGGAAACGCTGTTATTTAATATGTAACTAAAATATTTAATACATTGATTAGAATAAATAAAATCTACAAAAACAGGTAAATTGGTTAAAGCTAATCGAAAAATATAGGAAGTAGAGTAATACGGAGCTAATTTTACAATTATGTAGAAAAACTTTGAAATCTCTAACCCACCACACCAAAGCAGAAGATACAGTCAGCTCATTTTGCAAGAATCCAGGGCAGACCAGTCGTGACGCAAATGCACGAGCGTGCGACAGGTTGTGGGTTCAATTCCTACTTATACAGAAATTAAATATTTAATATTTTCAATTCCTCACACTGATAAAAGGCAAAACGCGGCGTTAAGTTCCGCCACTCAAGTCGCAATACCTCTAGAAGTGCGCTTACAGTAGCTTTCATCCTTGCGCCACGACTGGCCTCAACAGCACACGCATTTATTATTTATTTCAAATAAATAAAAAAATTAAGATATTTATTCATCATATATTTTTATATTATACATGCAATTTCATTTGCAACATCAAAGCTGACTTAATCAAACAAGCTCCCTTACCATATTTCTTTTCTTATTTCATACAGTCTATAAAATATTTAGAGCGAAGCGACAAGAAAAATGAAAACGAAACTGAAACTGAAACTTCATGAATATTTTCTATTTCATTTCCATATAGCAGCTGGGTGCAGTCGATAAAAAATACATACCTACCCTCCCGAACAAAATCCATCAAAACTCTAACAAGCTTTGGGAAAAACAGAATTGCGTTCATCAAATTAAACCAAAACCATTCAAAACTCTATATTTGGACTATATTTCTCGAAATTGCTAGGAACAGAAATAAAAATAATTTTTAATTTAGTTTTAGTTTCACGCTGTTTCTCGCACATAGCAGAGTAGGCAAAGGGGACCTGAGTGTTGGTGGTGCTGGTGTTCGAAGACACTCCGCCCCCATTAAGGAGCTAAAGAGCGTCATGGCTGTTCTTAAAAAAGACAGGATTTTCCATTTTACTTCTTCAAGTCCACACATGTCAATTAAGAAAGTTTTTTCACAAACATTTTTTTCCTATTTCCTAATAATCAATAGGTATCCTATCCTATCCTATATCTTATAAAACAAAGTCGCTTTTTGTGTCTGTCTGAACTTTCTAACTCTTCTTCTTCTAAACTACCCAACGGATTTTAATGCGGTTTTCACCATTTGGTCGAGTATTTCTCAGGGAAGGTTTATATATAGTTTATTATTTATACATTCTTATGTAAATTAACATAAGTACGATAAATGTGTATAAAGTCCTACCCGTTGAGACACTTTCGCGCATGCGCTGCTTTAATGGTAAGTACTACATGAAAACTAACTAAGTATACTGGAGTATTGTGCCTCTTAATAAGATCTACAAAAAAGTCCGCGAGAGCATATTCGTATCTTTTAAGAATAAATAGTGATCATATTTCTGTCCAAAAATAATAATTTCAATATATTTTTTATTGTGAGCGATATTTTTCCATAATGGTATTAATCCTTATCCTTTAAAATACTTTATTAAATTTTTACGTTAAACGAAGATAAAATTTGCTTTTTACACTATTTCGAAATTGCGAATAGTTTTACAGAAAAACGCATTTAATTGTTGACACATCCCGCCGTTGACACATCAGCTGTATGTTACTCAAGTTTCACTTATCCCTTACTCTCAGCATATAAATAAGTATATTAGTTACGCTGGCCATTTAATGTAGATCAAAACTGTCTTTTAGTGTTTTTCATTTTAATAAGTACTTTAGAAGTTGTTACGCTCGCCACTCGCCATGCGTCCGCCGCGCCCGCCTGCCTTATACGCATCGGTGGTTCAGTGGTAGAATGCTCGCCTGCCACGCGGGCGGCCCGGGTTTGATTCCCGGCCGATGCATTCTATTTAATTTTCCTCACAGGCAGCCACGTAGTGCTTGCTTTTCATCAGGAACAGAATACCCTCTTCAACATTAACCGCAAGCTCGAAAAAAAAAACCCGCCTGCCTTTATAGCAACGAAGATTTAAATGCGTTTGCACGTATTGGGTAATTGGAATTGAATATATTATTTCAGCGCGATATATTTGGTTTCATATGTTTTGTAGTAGTTATTAGTAGGTAGGTTTTTGTTTATAATTTCTTCCGTTTAAAAATAGTCATTTAACTGTCTAAAAATAGTCATTTAAATTATTACACACAGATTTAAAATTACGGTACCTACTAAAAAATCCTTGCTGTGTAAAACAATTGGAAAATCCTTATTGAAACTACGAAAATGCGGGTTGCATTAGGGTTTAATTGATTTTCACATTATCTTAAGTGCTTTGCAAACATACATTATATGAATAATCCAGTAGTAAAAGCGGGCGAAGCCGCAAGGGGGTCGCTAGTACATATATAAAATCGAAAGGTCACTCACTCATCACGAAATCTCAGAAACTACATGTGCTAGGAATCTCAAATTTTGCATAGGAGTTACTTATAGGACGTAGATGCTCGCTAAGAAGGGAATTTGCAATATTCGATTTCTGAGGGGTTGTTTTTGGGGTCGAAAGTTTGTATGAAACTTCGTTACTACAAATGCTAGGAGGCTCAAATTGTGCATCGACGTCACTAGGACGTAGGTACTCATGGAGACAGAAATTTATAATAACATAGTTCACGCGGGTGAAACCGCGAGCGGGCCGCTAGTAGTAATATATTTCTATTAAATAAGCTTCAATTAACTCTAAACCTATATTATTTTTAAGTACCATTTATAGATTGTCTTAATAAATATCAAAATAAAATAAGATAAATAGTGAAGTAACAAGTCTGTAAGGCGAGCGTGCGGAATTGGCGAACAATCATAAGCTCATCAATATTTATCACACGCCACTTTGTCTTACTATCATACACTATGTGTATGAAAAGAATGAAAGAAAGACGCAATGGTCGTGGATTCAAATTTTAATTGGAGGAGGTGTATATACGAAAAGATTTACATTTAATTTATACTAGCGATGCGCTTGCGGCTTCGCCTCTATATCTGCACAATTTTCTTTCGGGTTATAATAACATAATCATTTTAAAGATAATATTCGCATTGCATTGAATAGATACTAATGTTTCCGTCAATGTAATAAAATAACATTATGTCCCATAAACTCATTTTGTCGAACCAAATATTTTATATTAATGTAAAATTTTTATTTATGAACTAATTTTAATTTAAAAAAACACACAAAATGTTTGAAAAAGCACTAAATATATAAAGAATGTTTTTTTTTAAGCATAACAGTAGAAAAATACAATACAATGTGAACACTGCGCCTAAATCGGTTAAACCGCTATAGTTATGTGATTATAAATTGAAAAATTGTGATGATGGATATTTCACACGTAACTGCTAAACGAATTTAGATGAAACTTTACAATAATATAGCTTATACATTAGAAAAGCAGACAGGCTGCAAGTTATGTAAAGATTGTATATAATTTGGCTATAATATAACAATAATTTAAGCGGGCGAAGCCGCATTCGAGTCTCTAAAGATGACGTCACAATAAAGTAATATAGCGACATAAATACACAATGAAAGCAAAAACTAATCTAAGAAATGTAAACGGTAAGTTTCATAACAAAGGTGTAATTTATTTACAGCGCGAGTCATATTGACTCGTAATATTAAGAAATTTTACTAAATGTGAAATCTTTATATCGATTATTCAAGGCCTCTTTTGATTGATTTTATTGATATTAATTTTATTTTATAGGTACCTAAGTACTTTCTGATTTCTAAAGTATAGTATACGAAAAGGTATATTTAACTATGCGTTGCCAAAAAATTGTAAAAGAAGAGATTGTCTGCTAAAGCTACTCATCGAGGAATGTCGTGGAACAAGAGCATAAACGTGAGATTGTGAACGAGACAGGTTGTGGGTTCGATTGCTACTGCAGCGTTGAATTCCGCCATTCAAGACGCAATGCCTTGAGAATTCGGCAAAAGTGGAGAACGAAAGTGTCTAAATAGGAAACGAAGTGTACTAACATTACTATTATTTCTCTGTTGTACTGGTTCCAAATGGAAAAGATATTTTTGTGTTGGATAGTTGTTTTATCGAGGAAACGAACCCACTGCACCTGCGGTCAAAGTTACCGGCACTTAGAATGTCATGACGACGCCCACAGAGATGTAACCGTAGCTATAAAAACCTTATTTAGCAATGAAATGAAATCAATATCCTTCTCTCCTTCTCTCTGTCCTTCAATATTGATATTTTGCTGTGTTTTATATATACATACATCGATGGTACTTCCTACCGGGTGCGATCAACAAACAAAGCGGGCGCTAAAACCTCACTTCGCTATCAATATAGGAACAACGACAAAATCAACAGTACGGAATAGAATATAATTTTCTTTGCTAAAAGGAGATATAATAGAATATGAGATAGAATATTATATTATAATCAATTTTAAGCAGTTATTTAATTTAAAAATAATAAAACTCAATAATCTAGCTAGCGGCGTTAAGCTCCGTTCGCTCATGGGGCGTGCTCTAGAGCTATAGGATTTTTTAAAAGAGAAAAAAGGGGATAGATTCTAAGGAGGATCCTAATGATAAAGTGGATCGTCGTTATTCGTTATTTTTCCATAAGTGACACACAAGCTTATAAATAAATAAGAAACCCATCACCTTCACGCTGTATCCTATCCTATATCTTATAAAACAAAGTCGCTTTTCGTGTCTGTCTGTTGTTTCTAACTCTTCTTCTTCTAAACCACCCAACGGATTATAATGCGGTTTTCACCATTAGGTCGAGTATTTTTCGTAGAAGGTTTATATATAGTTTTTTATTTGTACATTCTTATGTAAACTAACATAAATACGATAAATGTGTATAAAGTCCTACCCGTTGAGACACTTTCGCGCATGCGCTGCTTTAATGGTAAGTACTACATAAAAATAATGTACTGGAGTATTGTTCCTCTTAATAAGATCTACAAAAAAGTCCGCGAGAGCATATTTTTATCTTTTAAGGATAACGTGTAGTGATCATATTTCTGTCTAAAAATAGTAATTTCAATATATTTTTTATTGTGAGGGATATTTTTCCATAATGGTATTAATCCTTATCCTTCAAAATACTTTATTAATTTTCTACGTTAAACGAAGATAAAATTTACTTTTTACACAATTTCGAAATTGCGAATAGTTTTAGAGAAAAACGCATTTAATTGTTGACACATCACGCCGTTGACTCATCAGCTGTGCCGACTCAAGTTTTACTTATCACTTACTCTCAGCATATAAATAAGTATATTAGTTACGTTGGTCATTTAATGTAGATGAACTGTCTTTTCCTGTTTTTTCATTTTAATAAGTACTTTAGAAGTTATTAAAATACTAAAACATCCTTGCTGCGAAACGCGCCTCGCGACGTTTTGCTTATTTATACAAGCGCGTCATGAGCAGTCATCGGTGGTTCAGTGGTAGAATGCTCGCCTGCCACGCGGGCGGCCCGGGTTCGATTCCCGGCCGATGCATTCTATTTAATTTTCCTCACAGGCCGCCACGTAGTGCTTGCTTCTCATCAGGGACAGAATACCCTCTTCAGCGTTAACCACAAGCTCGAAAAAAAAACCCGCCTGCCTCTATAGCAACGAAGATTTAGATGCGTTTGCACGTATTGGATAATTAGAGTTAAATGTATTATTTCAGCGCGATATATTTGGTTTCATATTTTTTGTAGTAGTTATTAGTAGGTAGGTTTTTGTTTATAATTTCTTCCGTTTAAAAATAGTCATTTAACTATCTAAAAATAGTCATTTAAATATATTTTAACAAGTACTTGAAAAGATTAGTAGCACAGATTTAAAATTACGGTACCTACTAAAAAATCCTTGCTGTGTAAAACAATTGAAAAATCCTTATTGAAACTACGAAAATGCGGGTTGCATTAGGGTTTAATTAATTTTCACATTATCTTAAGTGCTTTGCAAACATACATTATATGAATAATCCAGTAGTAAAAGCGGGCGAAGCAGCAAGGGGGTCGCTAGTCTCTTATAAAGCAGGATAGGCAGAGAGAATCTAGTGTTAAAATACTACGTTCCCCACTTTCTACATTTCTCGAGGCATTGCGAGTTGAGTACAAAACTCAACGTCGGATTTTTGCCTTGGTGCCAGATCAAAGAAATCACAATTTTAATAAACCCCCCGAGTGGGCGTCGAACCTACAACTGTCGCGTTACTGTCCCACTCTTGTGCCCCTGCACCACGACGATCCATATATCAAAACAACAATAGACATACAAAATCATTGTATAAACATTCAATAATATTATTAGAAAGCAGCATCCTACAACCCACTCACGGATATTACAGCGATCGCGTGTTAGCGTAATTGAACCTAATTCAATCCAAGTCCTCAGGACTGATTGCTGTCCTTCGGAGAAACCATCCATCTTACCGCAAATGTGATATTCTACACTTTTAATCTTATTTCACGTTTTCTATAATAAACTAATTAAAATCGAATATCTATTTGTCAATATCCAGGAGTCCAGTCGTGGGGCAGGGGCTCAGGCGTTTGACTGTTGAGGTTGTGGGTTCGATTCCTATTTGAGGATATGAAATATTTAATATTTACATTTCCTAGCTCTGGTAACAAGGCAAAACGTGACGTTGAGTTTCGTCACTCCATACGCAGTGCCTCTAGAAGCAATGCCTCTGTATTAAATAATTAATTTCCCCGAGAGATAATCGAACCCAGAACAGTCGTGTTTACCGTCAACCACTTGGGCCCCTGCACCACGACAAACTATTTAGTTCAGGGATGGATATATTCATATAATTTCAACGATATCAACATAATTGAAAGAATATTCATATTTTAAATTTTAAAAAATGATAAGCTTGTTTCAATACACTTTATTAACGTATAATTAATGCGCTATCAGTGCTAATATTTTCTCACGTAAATTATAAGCTTGCTATCATAGCGTGCTTGTAAGTGATTATTATAAAACAAAGGAGTCATTAGAAATTTCATTTGTACCTACAAAAATACTCACACAAAAAAGTGGAAATATTTCTCTCTCTTTCTTCTCCGTTAAATACATTAAAGGTAGAGCATATAAGAGACTGACATATATTTGTTTTTCTTTAAAGCAGCTTCTTACCTATCGTACAAGGCAAAGGAAACATAGTTCTAAGAAAATCCATTCCCCACTTTCCGCCGAATTTATCATAGGTACATTGCGTGTTGAGTGGCGGAGCTGAACGCCGCAAACTAATCAAAAAATATACAACCGGCCTCAAAATAAGAGGCAAGATCGCACAGTCAATCACCTACAATCATTCGACCTAAATTCGGATTCCCTTCGGGCGGAGAGATCAACGACCACGGGTTAATACAATTATGAATGAAAGCGACACCATAATAGTAAGTAGTGATATATACTTATATGTAATACTAGTAGTTTGTGCTGATTTTGTCTGCTTTGATTTAGTGATTATTAGTATGTGATTGAGGTCGTAGTGGTGCGGGGGTATAAGTGTGCGCGTAAATCGCTATGGTTGTAGGTGCGATTCTCATTCGGCAGAAGGAATTGAATTTAATATTTTCATTTCTTTGATCTGGTAACCAAAACCGGAAGTGTCTTAATGGGGAAAGGGGGCATTAACACTACATTCCCAGGTTACCTCTGCCTACCCTGCTATATATTCAAAAATGATCTAATTTCACGTTAAAAATGGTTAAAATTGAAGTACGTAATTTAAAGTCTAATATCGTGTCTCAGTACAGGGTGTGACAGTAAGCGTGTTGGTTGTGGGTTCCATTTTTACTTAGAGTAATTAATTATCTTCATTTCGCTGCTTCACTATACAATGTGCGGCGTTAAGTTTCGCTCACTTAACAATGTCTTGAAATTCGAGGTGTCTTGATGTCAAAACACTCCGTTCCCCATTATACTATTAATAATGTCTTCTTATAATTAAGTCTTCATATAACAAAATTTTTTGCGATCAGCCCAACTAAAACACAATTCTCGTAGCGATATCGGGAGCTACTAAAATTCGAAGTCGTTAACAATTTAGTCAATTTAAGCTCGTTGACGCCACCCGATCGTCAAACACCGATAGAGTTCGATTGTATTAACATTGCTAAATAAAATTTCATTTGTTTCACATTGAAATATAATATTTAAATTTTAATTAAATTAGCGTCAGGGTAGGCAGAAGGAACCTAGAGTTAAGACACTCAGTTCGCCGTTATCCGTCTAATTCTGGAGGCATTTCCTGTTGAATGGTGGAACTCAACGCCGCTTTGACACCAGAGCAAACAAATGAAAATATTAATTATTTCTTCAAATGGGAATCGAACGCACGACTTGTTGCAGCTGTTCACATGCTTGGTACAGGGGGTACCAAAAATGGTCTTATACATATAATAAAAAAATAGCTAGACAAATATTATATTAATTTGATTTATTTTTTTTTGTTCCTAGAGCTGGGTAGCTGGGTAGCTGGGTTCTTACACCTCGCCGACTGCTTACCTCTCCATACATGCCCTACGGAGGGTCCTCATGCTTTTTAAGTGGCCTTCCTGAGGTTCCTGAACCGAGGAATGATAATTCGAACTATTAACATTACATACAAACCTTTACTTTATTTTAGTATGGATTTTATCTTTCAAATGTAATTTAATAAATCATACTATTGTAATAATACCAAACACTATAGTCTAGTTTAAGAACCCAATATTATAAAATACGAGTACATATGCTACATCATGAACAAGTAATAAAAATATGTTAATGGCCGTTAACATTCAAACGTAGACAAAATGCTTTATATATATTTTTTTTTAATATATAATAATATTTTCCTTAAATCCAGCTACAAATTAAAGACGCAATGGTGACAGTACAGTTATTTTTTTAATCTACGTCTATTCTAATATTATGAACGCGAACAGTATGTTTGATTGAAGGCTTTAATCTCAGGAACTTGGTTTTATTAGGTTTTTCGTGTTGAGTTCTTATTATCGAAGAAGGCTATATATGGTTAGTGTCAAACAATAGAGACAAAGTAATACACGCCATTATAGAGACGCAAGTATCAGCATCTTAAGTGAAGGAACCCAACATCGTAAAAATGTTTCATAAATATAAATATTGTTTAGTCGAGGCCAAAGTGGGGCAGAGGTATGAGCATCTTAAGTTTTAAATGCAACAGTTCGATTCCCACTCGAGGGAATGAAATCTTTATCATTTTCGTTTCCTCGCTCTGGTAAACAGACAAAGTGCGGCGTTGAGTTCCGATATTCAACACGCAATGCTCCGAGAGTGCTGCCGAAAGTGGGGAACGAAAGTGCCTTAATAGAAACGAAGTGTCTTAACACTAGGTTCCTAAAGGAAAGGAGGGTAGGCACCCTGTTATATGCGAGAAACAGCTTGAAGCTAAAGAAAAATAAATATTTTGTTGAGATCGAACCCACAACTACCGTGAATAACACCAAATTCTGGATTTATTTAATTATTCCATTCGCTTTCAATTTCAATGTTAGTTTTACTTTCAGTTCACACAAATTGTAAGAGGCATTTCATTGAAAGCTGTGGAAAAATATTTCTTTTTTCTTTGTTTTTTTTTATGTGAAAAGCGGGCGAATTAAAACGCGTCGTTTTGACCTAGAAACTGAGAGCGGAGTTTTTATTTTCCATACATTTGAACGATTATATACGAACTATTTACAATCATTTCAATTAAGTATATTTCAATATTATTTAAACTGCACTTGAAAACACTTCCCCCATTTTCCCACTTTCCTGCCTTATTTTTACCAGAGCGAGGAAAGTGTAATTATAAATATTCCATTCCCTCAGGTAGGGATCGAACCTAAATTGGGTAAAAATAAATGAAATAAAAAAAAATAAAACTGTTTTATTGTAAAGAAATATAGCTTTCTTTTAAGTCTATTCTTGCTGTGTTCTACTTTTCAAATCTTTTCTTTTTTACACCACTATTGACAAGGTTATTAATATGAAAAGTAAAGTCTGCCATTTTGCGGCGGCCGGCATCTTCAATTTGCATTTTTTTATACTGTGCTGTATTCTACTAGCTAAGACCTTTCATTTGGCACCAATGGCAAGGATGTTTTAAAAGAATATTAAAAATAAATTAAATTAGCTTCACGCTGTATCCCGAACACAGGCAGAGAGAGCCTAGTGTTGAGACACTCCGTTCCCCACTTTCCGCCGAATTCTGGAGGCATTGCGTGTTGAGTTGCGGAACTCAGCGCCGCGGTTTTGTAGTGGCGGTCATTTTGGGTTTGTAATAATATAGACTATTATTCTACTGTCACCAGAATAGAAGCTATATACGAAATTTCAAGTCAATCGATCAACAGGAAGAGGGTAAAATTTCAATTACTACATATGACGGAGCAGACAAGCTAACTGAAATCCTTTAGAAATCAAGGACATGTTTCGTTTTACAGAACGGGGAAATAAAAATTATTCATTCCCTAAAAGAGTATAGAACCCACTATCACCTCGCTTACAAACAGACGCTGTTCATATCTCACTACGGAATAATTTCTAGCAAAATGTTACTTTATAACAAAAAAAATATTTTAATAAAAATATAGGATATTAATAACTTTCAGATGATATTTAATACAAAAAAATAAAAACTAAAAACCTTTCCATTAACGATATCGTATATTTATTTCCATAGTATAGTAGTATATAAACCTGTTAGTTAAGTAACTATTATAAATTTAAATTAATTTTATAATCCGATTCCAGATAACATAAGATTTATATTATCTTTTCTTAAATGGTTTTATTGTTATCTGCATTTATGTACTAAGTAAATGTGAAGTAAATGAAGTAATCTTTATATAACTACCTATTGTTTTAAAAAGCGAGTGTTGTACTACTCTCTAAAACCGAGTTGCAATCATGATATAATAGGTTCAATTCCTACTCAGAGCAAAGATATTAAGGTTTTCGTCTGCTAACCCACAGTAAGTTCCACCATTCAACACGCAATATCTATCACGTCATCGTATCTATCAGCTTCACGCTGTATCACGCACGTCGAAGTAGTAACCTGTAAACCTAGTTTTTTCACCGAATTTTGTAGGAACTAAATGCCGTGCTGTACCAGAGCGAAGATATAAGAATTTACGGTTTTTCTTTCCCCAGATTAGGAATTAAACTTATAACCTTCACGATTATAGTAACACGCATGTGTCCGTGAAAACGTAGTATTTGAATCATATAGATCTTCACTTTGCATATATAATTTTCTTAAGGAAAATGATTTACACAAAGACAGACGCAACATCATTATTAGAAATACAAATATTTTTCTGAAAAGACACACATTGTATTGTACTGATATGATATGAACATGTTCTTGGAAGATAGGGATTGAACTTTCTTTTAATGTTTTTGGATTAAAATAATTCTTGCAAGCAATAAAGAAAGGTCAGTTATGTGGCAGGGGCAGAATGTGTGACTGTCAACGCGACAGGTTCGATTCCCGCTCGAGCGAATAAAATTTCTCTTCTTCCCTTAGGTCTGGATGCTAAGGGCGGCGTTGAGTTCCGCCACTCAACACGCAATTCCTCCAGAATTTGGTGGAAAATAGGGAACCTAACACTAGGTTCCCTCTGCCTACCCTGCAATTGGGTGCAAACAATTGCACTTTTTAAAAAAGGTATGCCGAGAAACTAATACAATATTTCTTTATACTCCTACAATATTTCAATGAGCAATATATAAAAAATACTACTAAATAATAGTTTAACAAGTTAATTAGAAAACAGACATTCCATAGTTGCAAATATGTAGTGAAATTAATAAGTATATAGGTACACGGAAAAACGGAAATAATTATAGTGCATAATATTACGCTCTTTTTTTCATACTGCATTCACATTTATTTAAATACATTTTTTTTAGATTGCACAAATGTAAGAAGTGTATATGATTTTTAGAGACAGACTGTAACTGACTGTACTGAGATGGTTAAGGTGGGTTCCATTTCTACACAAAATTAAATATTTTAACTACTATTAAAGTAATCATTTGGAAGAATATATTTTTAACATAAAATATGCGCAATAAAAAATCTATTTATTTCTCGTTGTATGAAATGGACGAACAAACCAATTTACACATTTATATAAACGTAAAAAATAATCGTAATAAAAACTAGTACCAGTACCTATACAATAATAATCGTTATATGATTATATATATTTATAGTAAAGTCATAGTCAGTATAAAATAACTTTAGATATAATAATTATTATTTTATCATAGTTAATAATGTTATTATAAAAACAATAATTAATATTTTTTTTAACTTTTACGTACATAGTAGGATATTGCTTCTCTATTGCTAAAACTTGGCAACTTAGGAATAAGACAATCTATTCCCACTTTAAGACACTTCCGTTCCCCACTTTCCACCGAAATCTTAAGAAATTGCGTGTTGAGTGACGGAACTAAACGCCGCTCATTAACTAGCGAAGCATAACATCGCACTTAGCCTTACCAGACGAGGCAAATGAAAATAATTTTAACATATTCATCTCTTCTTAAACACAAGCAAAACCCAACAAAAAAAATTCGTCTAAAAACACACAAAAACAACACAAACACAAACAAAAACAAAACAATGTACAATACCTTGAGTTTAGACATATCTATCCGGTGTCAGTAACGGAACATGGACAACGGAACACTAGTCACCAGACCACGTGCTGTCGGCTGCAAGATCGCGACCAAACTGCCAACTGAAGGCTGAAAGCTTATAAATTGAATTAATTAACTAAATTTGGAATACAAAAATCTTTTATGAAATTGTATTGATACTTCAAATGTATAAAGATTTTTTTAAAATATTTTTGTTTTTATTAAAATTTATAGTTTTTTATGTATTTTTATTAGGGTCATCATGGCGCAGGGTCACAAGCGTGCGACTGTAATTGGGAATGAGGGTTCGATTTACACTCAAGGAAATTAAATATTTAATATTGTAATTTTCTCGCTTTGGTAACGTGGCGAAGCGCGGCGTTAAGTTCTGCCACTTAACATGCAATGCCTTCAGAATTCGTACTTACTGTACTATGTGCGGGATACAGCGTGAAACAAACAAAAGTTAATATTTAATCCCTATTCAGGGAAATGAATTACTATCATGTTCTTCCCCTCGTACGTAAAGTTGTGTGTGGCGTTCAAATTAACCAATTAAACACGTCATAAAATTCAGCAAGAATTTGGAGAAACGAGTGTCTTAACACTAAGTCCTCTCTCTTGGTGTATATGAATTACAAATAGAAAATTATAAAAAGATCACAATAATATAGTCATGATATTGTCTATAACATAAATAAATACCATAGATATGTAAATTAGTAGTTTTATTATGTTGTCTCTTTATTGCGAATGAATTAAATATTTTATATTCTAAATACCTGAATACATTTTCCGTGTTAAATATTATTTAGAACGTAGTTTATGTAGCTTAGTGTTAGCGTAATATGTTTATTATGTGAATTAAATACAATTTTCCCTTAATTTTTCATTTTGACTATATTCGATTTTTTGGCGAGTGTGGTAGTGAGATTTGGGGAAGGCCTATGTCCAGCAGTGGACAAAAGATGGTTGTTGATGATGATGATGATAATGAGACTTTTTGCCTTCTTCTTCTGACTTAAATCAAATCTGCGCAGTTATCTACAACTAACTACAAGCCGACCGAACCGTACCATAGGTACTAACAAATTCCGTTTAAAATAGAAGATAATACTTAATTAAATATCCTAAGTGGAATAACACTTTAAAAATAACAATTATAAAATTACTAAATATGCTGAAATGTAGTGTTCAATCGACACAAGGGTGTGTTTGTAACGCGATGGTTGTGGGTTCGATCCCCACTCGAGGAAATAAAATATTTATTTATATTTTCATTTTCTTCGCTCTAGTGTGGAGGCAAAGGCGTTAAATTCCGCCACTCAATACGCAATGCCTCCCAGAATTCGGCGGAAAGTGGGGAACGCAGTAGCTTAACACTAGGTTCCCTCTGCCTACCCTGCAGTGTGCGGGATACAGCGTGAAGCCGATTTTTTTAGTGATCATTAAATTGAAATTCACAACCACTTTACAAACAAGAATTTTAACTAAGACTAACAGAGGCTTAACGAATTTAAAGCTAATACTCGTATATATTCACAGAGAGGCTAGTAGGTTGTATTTGCATATACATCGGTTCATGTGACAAGGTTGACTTTAATAGTTATGTAACTACTTATATTAGCATTAACTTACTAATGATCTAATGATATTACGCGTTTACTATAAAACAATACTTATCTAAGCCTTTATTTGATACTACAAGTTAATTGAGACCGTCGTGGTGGTGGTGGTTGTATATTCTATCCCCACTTGGGGGAATGATAATATTTTTAATGGTTTGTATTTACCGGCTCTGATAGATAAAGTGCAGCGTTTAGTTCCGCAAATCAATATGCAACGTCTTTAAATTTGAGCGTAAAGTGGGGATCGAATCGTCTTAACATTAGGTTCCTTTTGTCTACCCTGCTACGTAAGAAATAAGGCTGTAAATTTGAAATGAATTGTTATCATGAAACGTCTACCTATACATGAGATGGTTGTAGATTTGACTCCTTAAAAGGGGAAGGTTAAAATAAATAAACCATGTATACGGGGATATAGTAAGACAAACCACAGCGTTGGGTTCCGCTATCCAAACTGTAATGTATAAATAGATGGAGTGGACAAAATATAAATATAATACAAATTTAATTTGTAGGCTTACTACAGTATTACACAGCACGTTCAGTTTGTATTACGTTAATATACTTTCTCTTCCTGGTAATAAACATTATGTATTCTTTATTTATGGGTAAAAGGGTAAAAGGAGACTGTAGAAAACCAGTATTCTAGGTACGAACAATTATGTAGTGTAGTGGTCTCACATTTGGCGAAAGACTTTCTTCTTAAAATATTTTAATTTCTTCTCCCCCAACATAAGATCTAAAAAAGCTTATATAGCTCGCCAACGTCTATATTTATTTAAGTCCTGTGGAATTTAATATTTGAAAATTGAATATGCAAATCTATGAAATAAATCATATTTTTTTAATACCATCCTAACATAAACATAATTACTTTATTTTCCTTGTTTTAACTATTTAGTAAAATTATTTTAATTGACAAAAAAATAATTAAATAATTATAATGTACAGTTTCAATACAAGCAATTATTAATTTTCTCACGTAAAGGCTATCAGAAGGAAAATTAAGCAGGACAAGGAGAATCACGTCTTTTAAATGTATATTTAAAGTTATACTTTTAATGTAATTGTAATGTTTGAAATAATGTCAAATATAAATAAAATATTCATATATCACAAAATTTGAGTTGACAATTAAAATAAAAAGAAAAAAGTAAATAACATCGATTCTCCACTTTCTGCCTATAAAACACAACGAAATAACTAGCGGAATATAACGCTGCGTAATAAAATTAATTGTAATATTTTTAATTGTAATATTTTCCCCGCGTGGGAATCGAACCCGTAACTGAAGACTTTAAAGCATAAGTACATACTTTTATTAGCTGGCACCGATACATTTCTTATTCTTTTACAAGTTTCGTCCATATAATATTCATTTGAGCTAAAGTAGTAAAATTGCCGAAACTTATTTTAAATTTATTGCTTTTTTATAGCGTTTAAATAATAAATTGCGGTCGAACGTATGTTATGTAGGAATAAAACGAATGTTTAATACATATAAATTTTCATGTAAGAGGTAAAAAAACAGCTTCACGCTGTATCCTGCTTGTAGGGGAAAGTAGATAGAGGAAACCTAGCGTTAAGACACTCTGTTTCCCTCTTTCCGCCCAATTAGAGATACCTTTGAGAGATATCTCAATATGTTTTTATTAATATTGTATTACAAATTCGACATATCTAACTTATTTCCCGCACATAGCAAGGTAAGCTAGAATAGGGAAACTAGAATCCTGGTATTAAGACACTCCAGTCTCCACTTTCCGTCAAATTCTAGAGACATAGCGTGTTGAATAGCGGAACTCAACGCCGCGCTATGCCTCTTTACCAGTGAATCGAACCCACAACCGTCGCATTTTAGTCATAGTTTGCCACTACGCCAAAACAACATCAGGGATATCAGGCCTCCTATAGGTTGTTTTTAAAAAGTAAAATTTACTGAAATTTTAATAAATTTCAATATTTTATATGAGTAATCTTTATTGTAGTAACATTATCACGTGAGTGAAGGACTACAATTATGTATATAACAAAAGAACATCCGTCCGTACACTCGTTGGTGTGAGATTAATGCTAATTAAATAGCAGTTAATACCTAGAGGATTATTATAAACTATAAGTACTATGTTTGTAGGAAAAGACTTAAAATATAGGCAGTGTTACCATTTTTTGAATTTCCAACATTTTATAGGGCTTAGAGACAAAATTTAATATTAAACTGAATTCTCGATCTTCCACAGCATCAAAAAATTGTATCATAATAAAACTTCCATCAGTGGTATTTGAACCACTAACAATTGTTTAAAATAACATCCTTAATATGTAAAATGTTTTTTTTTTGACAAACGTATCAATAATAACTTGAATGGAGCGGGATGTGAACCTGCGTCTCTTGGAACCGTTATATAGATCCTATGTATAAGTTCTACTGAATCTTAACATTGAGGAAAAAACAAAATTGCCATATTTTAAGAAGACATTCGGTCTACTAAACAACAATCATATAAAAATGATATGTTACAAAGATCAAGCCATAGTCGTAGCAAATAGCAATTAAGATAATTTTATGTTTCTCACGAATTATTTGGCCAATTAGCCAATGTCTGGTCCAGATCTAACCAGCTTGTGTACTATTTATCTATATATATGATATGCCAGTCGTGGCGTAGTGTGACAGTAAAACCGACTGGTTATGGGTTCGATCCCCACTCGAGAAAATTAAGTATTTATTTATATTTATATTTCCATTTTTTCGCTCTGGTTTCGAAGTTTAAGTTCCGCCACTCAACACGCAATGCCTCCAAATTCGGCGAAAAGTGTGGAACGGAGTGCTTTAACACTGGGTTCCCTCTGCTTACCCTACTGTGTGCGGGATACAGTGTGAAGCTGTAATGTAATAATAATGTCATAAATTGAATTGAAAGGCCCAGCGGTGGCGATTCACCTCGGTAGTAAAACATGCTAATTATCTATTATTGTGCATCCTATTGGGCATTCATTGTAAAAATCCTTTAGAAATCATTCAAACTCATGTCACGTAATCACCTTTTATATGTAGAGTATGTGTTGCTTTATATATTGTGATAGTATTTATCTGCTACGCCGTCGTCTGGTGGTAATCGCGACGGTTGTGGGTTCGATCCCCACTCAGCGAAATGAAATATTTATTTAAATAAATATCTTTATTTTCTTTGCTCTGATAACAAGCTCAACGCGGCGTCGACTTGCGCTACTCAACACGCAAAGCTTCCAAAATTCAGCGGAAAGTAAGGGACGGAGTGTCTTGACACTAGGTTCACTCTGCCTACCCTTCTATATGTGGGATACAGCGTGCAGCTCAAAAAAATATCAGTGGTTTGGTCCTCGTGGTTAGATACATCGAAACGATTAACGTGACATATAGCCAATGGAGTTTCCGCACTCAGCAGGGCAGGCAGAGGGAACCTCGTGTTAGGACACTCGTTCCCCACTTTCCGCCAAATTCTGAAGGAACTGCGTGTTGAGTGGGAACTCAACGCTGCCGTTGGCCTCGACACCAGAGCGGAGAAATGGAAATATAAATTTGAAATAAATATTTCATGTCCTCGAATCGAACCCACAATCAGTTACAGTGACACTTTGTGCCCCTGCACCATGACTGGCTTTAAAGATATTTATTTCACTCAGAAAATTTCAATGACAAAAAGGAATAGACTTGATGAGTTTAAATCTGGACATTTTGTTTTGTTCTATTGTAATGCGCTGCTGTTTTTTATTAAAAACAATAGGTACAAAGAAATGTCTGCGTGAAAGATTAAAAAATCTTTTTCATCTTCACGCCAGATTCTTATGCAAATAATGCTTAAGTTGAAAATAATTAAAAAATAAAAGCTTTTAAAAATAAACAGACTCCAAACATCTAAAGTTTATAATAGTAATAGTAATTAATTAACTGATTAAAGGTAACTTGAAGGTTCTCTTGTTTAAATAGAAAAAATTAAATAAAGAAAAATCTATTCAATTAACTAGTTGTTAAATTTATAATCTTCTTTTTTTAGGGTTTCGTACCCAAATAGTTAAGACTCTTCTATCTGTCTGTCCGTTTGTCACCAGTCTGTATATCATAAAACGTGTTAGTTAGTTGAAATTTTCACAGATATATTTCTGTTACCACTACAAGAACAAATATAAAAAAATAAAATAAATATTTAAGGGGGCTCTCATACAACAGATGTGATGTATTGCAGTTTTATATAGAAGAGTTTTAGATAGATACAGAACCCTTAATGGGTGAGTCCGACTCGCACTTGGACGGTTTTGTTAAAGTTAATCTAAATTACTACAGGTACCTAAAGAACATTTTAAAATACTACATAAACATAGATTATAAAATTCTATCAAGCCTGAAGCTTTTCCTTAGAGGTTAAAACCTATTGAAAATTAAAACCCATATCTATTCATGACCTGCTCAAGCAACCGGGGACTGTTGCATACAATTTTCTAAACAACTATGAAATAGTTTCCCCACAAAATAAACGATTATATGAATCTATTGAATATTATGTTTTTTTTAGCTTCACGCTGTGTCTCGCACATAGCGGGATAGACGGGGCCTAACAGACCTGGGAACCTTGTGATAAGACACTCCGTTCCCATTAAAACACTTCCATTCTGGAGACATTGCGTGTTGAATGGCGGAACTCAACGCCACGTCTTATAATTTACTACATACTAAAGCGACATAATGAAAATTAATCAATCCACCTAGTAAAAATCGAACTCACGACCGTCGTGGTTATAGTCAGACGATAGTACCGATAGTTTACTATACAATCAACGGTATGAAACTTTAATTCGCAAGCCACTGGAGCGTGCCTCTATGATGAAATTACGGTCACGGATTCAATATAAAGGAATGTACACTAAAGCAAGCAATATATAGGTAAGTACTAGGAAAGTTTATTAATTTTGCTATTAGTTCGCTGATTTCGAAACTATAAAAATATCGACACAATAACACAAAGTTCTTTAGAATTCCCTTCCCTAAGGTCGTCGTGGTGCAGTGGGACTGTGTCAGCGAATGTGGTGGTTAAAGATTCGATTGTCACTGGGGGGAATAAATTCTTTCTTTTACTCGCTCTAGTTAAAAAAACGTATTATCTTAAGTTTTAATTTCCATATATCGAGACTGGAAATGGATTGAAAATGACGGAGTCCAACACTGAGATGACACCAAATATAACACTCAAAGAAGCCTAATATAAAACTAAACTGTAATTTAATTAACTCACCACTGATTTGAATTAGCGAAACAGAAATTGATTAACTAAATTATGAATATTTTTAAAATACTATTACTAGGTATACAATTTTAATACAAAATTGTCAATTTTAGTTAAAAAAATAGATAAAATTAAATTTAAGCAACGCCATCTATCGCAGGATACATAAACTACTATAAAAAACTCCCCTAGTAGTTCCACCACATTCAACTAGATGCCACCACTCACATATAGCGGTACTTTAGACACGTTTTGGACGCTTATCCAACACAAGAATGCCAGTCCGGTAATGGCTGCCGACGAGGTGGTCTATTTGTTGTGTTGATTATAATAAATATAACACGTTGTTTACTTCTCACACTTTATCAACACAAAAATATATAGTGATAGAGTGTCTATTTTAGTATATATCAATTAAAAAGTTTGAACAAGTGTCTAGTGTCCCTCAAATTGAGATGGAAAAGCATATTCTGTGTTGAGTGTTGTGCTGTGCATTAATACAATCTAAATGCTTGGATACAGGACTATGTGCAATCGGCAGCACACCCAGGCCTGCCTGAACACATCTCTGTCAATACGGCAGGAGATACAGAGATTCGAAAGCGTTCATCCATCTATTTATGCGCTTTACGATTTGGTTGAACTGGTACCAGATCCATTGCTGGCACAACAGATACGAGACCACGTCGTCGCTATAGAAGGTAATGTTTACTTTCGTTTCTAGGCAACTGGATAGTTTGTATTGAAATTACTTCTAATATTTTATATTTATTGGAATTTATGTTGAATTTTGTATGAAATAGAGTTAAATTTAATAGTTTGTTAGGTTAGGATGTTGTTTATTAATTTATTGGTTGACGTTTTATTTATTACTTAATACTACCAATGTATACTGAATACATCTATATTTATAATATCAAGGTAAATTTGTTTGGTTGAACCTACTAGAGATGTTATCAAAGTCTTCTCGGAAACTAGACAGCTTGTGTAAGTCAGCTTCACGCTGTATCCCGCAGCAGGGCAGAGGGAACCTATTTTTGAGACAGTTCGTTCCCCACTTCGCTGAATTCTTTACAGTGTATTAGAGTAAAACATAGACAACAGTTTATGTAAATATTTTGTATAATTTGACAATAAAATAAAAATAAGTTTAAGCGGGCGAAGCCGCGTTTGGGTCGATAGTATAAATAATAAATTTGAAGCAATGTAGAACATTATTTAGTAAAATTTTAAATTATATAATACGCACTATTAATTCCATTAAACTGTCCAATTAACAATTAAGAAGATAACTAAATGACTAGTTAAATTGCGTAAGTAATTTACTGAGAAAAACTGTAATAAAAAATATCTTCTTTATCTAATCCACGTGTATTGTTAAAGTAACTGTTTTTTTTTGCTTCACGCAATATTCTTCTCACAGCAGAGTAGGCAGAGAGAACCTATGAAAAAATGTGAATGGAAAAATCCTCAAGTCGATATTGAACCCACAACCTGTCACGTTCACAGTACATACCCTTACTTTATTTTCGTTGAATAATAATGTTTAACTATTTTATTTTTTTTATTAACGTTATTTTAAAATTGTGTAATGTATGAGCATTTTTAACACGTTACAAACCTTTTTGGTTTTTTATTTTAGATTTTAAGTCTATATATTGATGTTTTTATATTAAATTGTTAAATGATTCAACTAGATACTGTCGAAGTTAATTTCAAAAAGCATCACGCTGTATCCTGCACACAGCAGGGTAGGCAGAGGGAACCAAGTCTTAAGTCACTCCGTTCCCCACTTTCTGCCTAATTCCGGAGGCATTGCATGATGAGTGGCAGAACTTAACGCCGCGCTAAATAGAAATATAAACGTAAATAAATATTTCACTTCCTCGAGTGGGAATCGAACTCACAACCGTCGCGTTACAGTCACACCCTTGTGCCACTGCACTACGACGGCCTCAAATTAATTGAGTAGAGAATTAAATAATTAATAAACATTATTTAAATGTGCGTCAACACTACAGAATATTTAAGGCAGTAATGGCACAGTGTCAGATTATAAACGACGATCGTGGGTTCAATTCGCTTATGGTAAAAAGATAAAATGCTGCGATAAATCCAGCTGTGCAATCTCTCGAAAGTTGGGCGGAAAGTAGGAGAATGAGTGTCTTAACAATAGGTTACCTACTCTGCTATGCGAAACAAAATACGAAAAGCGTAAAGATGATTTTTTTTACGCTAATTATTTATATATATTTTTTCATATTTAAAAAAGAGTCTTATGACAAATTTATATTTTTCTTAGAATAAAAAATAGAAACAATATTATCGAACAGATTGATGGAAATAAGTAACACTTTGGTCTAAGTAAAAAACTTTTGTAAGGTTCTGATTTAAAAAAATGTACAAATGACCTTCATACTTCAGAAAGCACGTTAAGTACTCACTCGATCCTGGTTGTCGATTCAATACTAACCAGTTCTAAGTACCACTAGTTATTGTCAAAAGAATAAATGTAAAGTACAATAATATCATTATGAGGCCGTACTTACTGGTATAATATATGACTATAAACGCGGTAGTTGTAAGTTCGAATCCCACTCAGAGACATGAATTATGTTCATAAGAGGTCCGTTCTCAAAGCTTGTGCGGAAAGTGGGGAACAGAGTGTTTTATCTTAACAATAACAATCAATTTCTAATAAAATTAGTTTATAATTTATATTTTTTTAGACATATACGAGTACAATAGAAATATTATATCCTTTATAGTTTATTATATTTGTTCATACAAAGCGATGCAATATCCAGATAATATCGTGTAATTAATACTATTTATATATGACAACGAATGTTAAGCAAGCGTTGATATATTAGAAATGTTTGCTAGGAGTGTTTCTAATTAGAAAATGTGACGCGGTTTTTTTATATCTGTCGTTGCTATATTATTCATTTGATTGTATGCCTGGATGACGTCACTTATCCCGATTTGACCATTTCGAAGATTCAACTAAACAGTGGGTGGAGAGTTTGGGATTTCAAATACCTAATTGTCTTTGAACTGGTTAGGCCAAGGCTTTATTTTATATTCACATTTATTTTAATTATTTGAAGAGAAAGTAAAAACCACCCACTAATTAAGACTGGAACGAAATTTCAATTGAAGCAAATATTTAGATTACAAATAAAACAAATATTAAAATTAATTAATATAAGAGGAAGTTAATTAAAATGACAATTTGTTTAAAATTCTAATTCGACAACTCCAGCAACTGAGATGACAATTTACGTACATACGTACGTACGTACTGTGTAATTCTGTTAATTCTCTATAACCCCAAGTCAAGGGCAATTTCACCGGACGACCCTCGTGGGACAGATAGCAGTCGGTATTTACAACCACCTGCATCGGCTATGAGGGTAGACTGGAATGCTTGGAAAAATTGGAAGGGAAATTAGGTTTTTTAGTTTCTCATTTTCTTCTTTTGCATATTTTAGGGTGGGTGAGATCAAGAGGAATTATTGTTTTGACTTATTGTTTCCGTTCTCCACTTTATGAGTATTTTAAAAGGCTTTGCTATTATTAGTGGCATTTTAACAATTAACGAAACACTGTAAACACGATGGCTGTGGCTTCGATTCCCGCCCGTGGGAATTACATATTTTCATTTTCTCGCTCTAGATTCAAGACAAAGCGTGCCGTTGATTTCTGATACTCACAGAATGTCTAAAAAATGTCAAAAAAAAATGTGTGTCACAGAATGTCTGTGAAAAATTTGTACGATAATATACTTTAGGTTCCCTCTCCATATATGGGATACAGCTCAAAACTATATTTTAAACAAAAAAAGCGACAATTTCATAAACGCGAATCAAATTATAAAATATTAAAAAGTGAACACTTAACACGCACGATCTTGACATTAACATGTGTTGTTGAGTTCATTGTCTTTTGCTTAAATGGAGCGAAAAGTGCTTAAAACACTGTTTTTTTTACCGATAGCAGTTAAAATGATTTTTTACTATATAATTTGACTGTCAAATTATCAGGTATAGACAGGTACAGGATTTTTCTTTAAGTAATTTTGATTTGATGGAACAAATTCTTTTTATTATATGCCTTAATGGATTTTTAGCATTGGTTGCTAGATGGCAAAGGGTTTGACTTACCTTTGAAATAGTAAAAGAATATTATTATGAACAGTTTTATTGACAAGAAACATACTTAAAACATTGAACAAGAATGGGCATGTATCGAAGTCAGCTGTGTGTGAGTATACTGTGGATAAATCCAGCCAGCATCAGGTTTGATAAACCCCAAACCCTCGCTAAATAATACAGATATATTTTCATTTAAAATTTGATATAGGTATTTCATTTTGCCTAGTGGAAATTGAATCTACAACCGTCTCGTTTATATTCACACTTTAGTGCTACCGGGCCACGAAGGCCTCTAAACAATCACAATCGTGTCATAATTACTTGTCCTGTCAGGACTTCCTGCTCAGCAAGCAAGTTCTCTAAACACCAGACTAAATAATCATGTAGTGAAGGGAATTAGTTTACATATTCTTAGTTATTTATTTTATATTTTTTATCAATTCTTATGATTTTGTTCTCAGTTTTCTACTCTTTTAACAAGTTAAGGCAAAGACAAAATTATAGATAATAAAATAATAAAATGATCCATAATAATTTGTAGCGCACTGGCACGGCTTGTGACTGTTAACGCGATGACTGTGGGCTCGATTCCCACTCTATTACCTATATGGAATATTTAATATTATTAGTTCATTACCTCGCTCTGGTCATAAGGCAAAGTGCAGCGTTGAGTCGCCTTCACTTAAACCGCAATGTCTCTCAAATTCGAATGGAAGTGAGGAACAGAGTGTCTTGACACTAGGTTCTCTCTTGTTATATGCGAGATAAACGAGTACCTTGAAGCTAAAAAAAATATAGAAAACAATTTCCATTTCAATTAAGTACAATACAAATCGTGTATTGCAAAATCAATATCCCGTAATTCTTTTACATTATGCAATTTCAAAATGCAACGAGTGTGCCACTCATGCACGAACTTGACATTAAATTTGTTCTCAAAGCTAATTGTACGCGAGGCGAGTCGAACGGAGCGAAATGCAGTGCCTAATAAATCGAAA
>JAEBDU010000144.1:440908-473200 GCA_016802625.1 Heliconius numata | reverse complement strand
TATTTTGATATTTATTAAGACAATCTATAAATGGTACTTAAAAATAACACAGTTATATAGTTAATTGAAGTTCATTTAATAAATATATTTATATTTAAAAAGCAAAAAAAAGGGAAAAAAGAAAAAAAGGTAAGCTTCAAAGGAAATAGGAAGAAAACGTTTGTGAAAAAAATAATTCATATAATATACATGTATGTACTAATCATTATCACAATTGTTTGGTGTGGACTGGAAGACGTAAAATGGAAAATCCTGTCTTTTTTAAGAACAGACATGATGCTCTTTAGCTCCTTAATGGGAACGGAATGACTTGGAACACCAGCACCACCAACACTCAGGTCCCCTCTGGCTATTCTGATATGTACGAGAAACAGCGTGAAACTAGAACTAAATTAAAATTTATTTTTATTTCAGTTCTCGTAGCAATTTCGAGAAATATAGTCCAAATATAGAGTTTTGAATGGTTTTGGTTTAATTTGATGAACGCAATTCTATTTTTCCCAAAGCTTGTTAGAGTTTTGATGGATTTTGTTCGGGAGGGTAGGTATGTATTTTTTATCGACTGCACCCAGCTGCTATATGGAAATGAAATAGAAAATATTCATGAAGTTTCAGTTTCAGTTTCGTTTTCATTTTTCTTGTCGCTTCGCTCTAAATATTTTATAGACTGTATGAAAGAAGAAAGGAAATATGGTAAGTGTACTTGTTTGATTAACTCAGCTTTGATGTTGCGAATGAAATTGTACGTATAATAGAAAAATATATGATGTAGGTATCTTAAATTTTTTATTTATTTGAAATAAATAATAAATGCATGTGCTATTGAGGCCAGTCTTGGCGCAAGGATAAAAGCTACTGTAAGCGCACTTCTAGAGGTATTGCTACTTGAGTGGCGGAACTTAACGCCGCGCTTTGCCTTTTATCAGAGTGAGGAAATGAAAATATTAAATATTTAATTTCTTCGAGTAGGAATTGAATCCACAACCTATCGCATGCTCATGTCTTTGCGTCACGACTGTCCTGGATTCTTGCAAAATGAGCTGACTGTATCTTCCGTTTTGGTGTGGTGTGTTAGAGATTTCAAAGTTTTTCTACACAATTGCAAAATTAACTCTGTGTTATAATACTTCCTATATTTTTCGATTAGCTTTAACCAATTTACCTAACTGTTTTTATAGATTTTATTTATTCTAATCAATGTATTAACTAGTTTAGTTATACATATATTAAATAACAGCGTTTCCTTAATAAATCAATTAGGCATCGTACACTAAACCAAGCGTTCAAATCGATCTATTATATTAGGAAATTGATTTACAATATCCTATTCGTTGTATAAATTGCTGTGGAGTGTTACCAGTGCTATGAATGTGGGTTCAATTTTCAATTGCGGGAACAAGTTATTATATTTCTCTATTTTGGCAAAATCACTTAATACGCATTCCGTGTCTGTTAATACGTCGTATTCTGGCGTAAAGCGGACGAAAAAGTGTCTTGACACTAGCTAATATCTTCTTACTCTACCATATGCAAGATAAACGAGGAAGCTGAAAAACAAATTAGATAACTAGGAACAGATATTTGTCTTTCAAATGACGTAATATTTCCATAGCAATAATTGTTAGTTGTTAGCAATAGGCTAATGTGATAGTAGAAAATCCATTAGCTTTTATGAGGTTCTATATAGGTGTATACATTATGCAAATGTGGGAGGGACGAGCCTTTTACATAATAAATACATGCGTTTAAAATAGGAAAAGGTAATAAAATTAAAAAGGTAGGTTTTCCTAAGTCTTAAGTTGTAAAATTGTGATTTTTAAACTGTATTTGCAGGTTGATATGCCTAATTATTATTAACGATCATCGACGACATCTCTATCTAAATTTATTTTTAGTTCTCTTTTTCTATTTTTCTCTTTAATATTCAATTTAATTACTTATTGCATACTTACCAAGTAATTACATATAACATTTAAAACTAACGTCAGTTGATTCGATGACGCGAGACACATTGTCGCCGTTATATATAAACTACCTAATGTTTAACTGCACGTTGACCTTCAGTCCGAATTGCAAGATCATTTTTATACAATTATTTATAGATTTTACTTAACACTAGGCAGAGGAAACTTGGGAACCTAATGTTAAGACATTCGGTTCTCATTACTGCACGCTTTTTTTCCCATATTTCACCAGATTCTGGACTAAATATTTAATTTCCGAGAGTAGGAATCCAACCCACTCTCTAGGCCACGACTAGCCTCTAAATCTCTTATATTGTTAATTTTAGAATTATGTCATATTAAATTTTAATTTCTATACTCGCATTGAACTCGGCATCAAACTATGCTCAAGACGGTTGTGGGTGCAAGTCTTTTAATATTATTATATGTTTCTTTACATATGACTTCAACTTGGAAATCGGAGTATTTTCACACTAGGTTTTTAAGGCATAGCCTAGTATTTGTAAGAGAAAAATATATGTATATGTAGATAGAAAAAAGTGCACTGGAGTGTTAAAACAACAATCTCCAAAGACCGATTCGATTCCAGACAATCCAGAAATTTCTATGGCTATCGACATTTGCAGCAATTTCTTTTGACAGTTCGAAACTTAATGAGAAGAAACCACTTAGCGTTCCAAGGATTTACCGTGTGAGTGAAGGAGTCCTTCAGTTCCACCGCGATGCAGAGTGAGAAGCTCAAAGCAGTGCTTGAGAGTTGAGACTTGCAACCCAAATCTAGGCTTAAATCTATTTTGGTAAACATAGTATACTAGTATATAGTATATTATATTTTAATGAATGATACAGAATTATAAGCCTATTGTTACTTACTTTATCGTTATTTAAGGTGAAAATTATTAGATAGTCATGCCAAATAGGTATATTATATAAAAATAATTTAATTGACCTATTTATGCAGCAATAAAAATTCAAGATAAGTAATATATTTTTTGGCATTATTGATCCTTTTATACTAATAAACTTGATAAAGTTAAAATTTCAATTACCCATAGAAGACTTAAGTGTACTCGTACATCTATAAGTTTTAAACATATTTAAAATAATAAACAAAATTATATTTTTTACGCTACATCTCGTATAGACTAAACCTAGTGGCAAGACACTCCGTCCGTCGTTTGCCTTCATTTGAAAAGTCGTGTCGTGATGACGGCGTAACTAAACACAGCGCTCTGTCTTACCAGGATAGAGAAATGAAAATAGAAAAGAGAAGAGAAAAGTTTTTTTCTTAACAAATATTTAATAAAATACGTAGCTTGGAGATTTTCGGAAAATAGATTAATCAATCATACACATACTACATGATAAATAATACAATTTTTCTCTAAACATTTTTTACTAAAAACTACTACAAATATATAAAAATAAACAAATTTTTATGGAAAATCCGTTCTACAAACCACAGGCAGTTAGTATCAAATCAAAGTGCAATTTAAACAACAATAGGACGTTCGCGACTCGTAAACTGTTTACTACTAGGTACATACGTTGTATTGGATATACGAGTATATACTTGTGAAATATATATATGCATCTAAATATTAGTAGATTTTGTAATAGTTTTACCTATATGAGGACAGTCGTGGCGCAAGCCCAGTGACGTTAGCAGGTTGTAAGTTCAATTCCTACTCGGGGGAATGATGTATATATCTAAATATATACATCATTCCCTTGAGGGATTCCCCCTATATCAAAATTAATATTTTGATTTTATCACTTTGCTATCTATGGGCGTAGAAATAGGCTGAGCCGAGTTAGCCAGGCCCACCCTAGAATAGCCCTGTGCCCATCCCAGAAATTTTTGTAACAAAAAAATATTCCCTAAAAACTAAATATATGTATCTGTTCAAAGCTAAACTCCGGGCCAGGCCCTATAAAGTATCTCTAGATACTCCCATAGAGACAAACCCAAATTTCGCAATACGCAATACCTCCAGATTTCCTTGGAAAGTAGGGAACAGAAGTAAGAATTTTAACTTTTTTAAAGTAAATTACATTTTTTTTATAGAAAACTGCTTATATACAGGGTGGAAGAGGCAGCGCTTCTTTTATTGAAACTGCATATAGGGTAATATATTTCAAATCCACATCTAAGAAATTAATCAAGGTACCTCAACAGTTTGGACGTAGGATTTTTTTTTCATTTCACGATTTTTATCCATACCTGTATTTTGTGTGACGCACACATACGTATGCGACGTTGCCGCTTTGACAGGTAAGTGTGTGCGTGCCTATGTTATACTTTACAAATGGCATTTTATTTTAAAACGATATTTTTATTATTTATTTTGTTTGAAAAAATAACTTTTTCATTTTTGGGAATTATTTTTTTTCCGAATTATATTAGGCTTTTATAGAGTAGTTAAAACTGTGGTTTCATTTAAAGTGGTGCAGACAATTCCACCTGTATAATAGATATATACAAAATATTAAGATTATTCAAATATATTTTTTTGTATGACATAGTAACAATGAAGTGGCAACATATGGTGGTCAATTTTCATGATAATGCCTAATAGCCTTCATTATATCAGTATAATTGAGTGCCTTGTCTGCTACGCTATACGAGTACAATGCTTTAATAGGCGTTCTTTTTTCTATATTTCTTGTCAATAAGTTGTATATTACACTATAGAAGTAGCCCGAAATATCGTCTATGGACTATGGTCCCGTAAAATCCCGTTTTTACGTTCCCGTATAAATTTATCGGTGCTTCCCTAAGCTTCCTAATTTTCCTAAATATCACATATTAACTTAAAGTCCAGTAGTTTCATCATTCATCATAGATTTGAACCCGTACCTCTTGAAAAGGTACGAAATTTTTATTCGTTTCTAAAAAAGTATTTGACTAGCTAAAACTAGGAGCACACGAGTCTCGACGATAACTATGATTTGCGAAGTAAATAATATTTACAAAACGAGTATAGTCTCCTATCGACGATATTTAAAATCTTATTTACTTCACTAACTCGCTTCTGCAATTGTAAATTGTATTGTATTTGATTACCGCTTATTATTGTAGAGATAATGCGTTTGTAACATGAAGTACCAAGCTGCCGATACGTAGCGTGATGGTCGTAATGGACGGCTTATACTTATATATGTTTATATAAGTAATGGCGCAGTGGTATACGCATGTGACTATAGACGTGGTGGTTGTGGATTCGACTTTCACTCGGGGGAATTATGGCTTATGAATATTTTAATTTTTTCGCTCTGGTAACCAGGCAATGTAAGGCATTGAATTCTGCCACTTACGAAAAATCTGCAGAAAGTGGGAAACAGAGTGTTTTAACACTGGTTTCGCTCAATCTACTCCAAAAGGTGAGTAATGGTAACAAAAACAACTCTTCGCTAGCGTTTGATAGCGTTGTTATAATAATACACGTTTTTGGAAAAACCTAAAGGTTCGCAATTTCCAGAAAAAATGATATTATTTTTAATAATATCTTAAGATTTGAAAGAAACATTTCTGAATTTTTTTCTGCTTAATAACACAGTCGATCTAAGCTTATTAATTTATTAAAATATTTCTCTTTTAAATCATTAAGAGCCCTCTATTTCTGTATAATATAATTACAAATCAGCTTACTGCTATCTAACACTAGATGTCACTTTTTTCTAAAGATATACAGTTTTTTAGCTTGATACTGTATCCCTGCAGATGTAACCTGGGAAACCTGGGAGCCTAGTGTTAAGACAGAATAGTAGTAATCACTTAATGTTTCTTTTAATTTTATAGTTCATGTATAAAATTAATTATTTTCTTTTATATAGTTAAGTTCGTTCTTAACATGCTAGGTGGCGCTACAAGACTGGAAACAGTAAATATAATGATAAAGAAATATTTTTGTACTCAACTGGCACGCTCGAAACGCCATATATCAAGAATTCAATTCAATTCAAAGAAATATTCGAAATATTATATGGTTGTTGTCGTTATTATCACTTTAAACAAAATAAAAAATAATATATTTACTACTGCTATTAACGTGGCTTGAGGCCAGTCGTGGCGCACACGTGGGTGACTGTGAACAGGTTATGGGTACGATTCCCGAATTAGGATGTAAAATATTTAATATTTCAATTTTTCACTTTGGTGTCGACCAAAGCGCGGCGTTGAGTTCTGACACTTAACGTGCAATGCCTCGAGAAATCAGCGGAAAATGAAGAGCGGAGTGTCTTAAGTTTCCCTTCGCTTATCCTGCCATATGCGGGATACATCGTGCAACTTTAAAAAAAACGTATTTTATTTAAAAAATGTATCCAAAGATAACTTTCAGTGAAACATTATAGCATATTGCAATTTTAATTAACTTTGATCTATTGTCCGAAACCCTAACTGTGTTGCTAATTGAGGACATTGACCCTTAGTGAGAGCAATGACCTCAGTCAAATGGTCAAGATATGAATCTGTAAATATTTTTTATAATCTTTATCGTTAATGGTTTTTTTTGTAAGTATAGGTATATTCTTTATTTAAGTATATAGTAGCTCCACGTTGTATCCAGCATAGAGCAGAGTAGAACATAGTGTTCAGGCACTCCGTTCCTTAAAGAATCGAAACACTTCCGATACCCACTTTCCGTCTATTTCTGAAAGGATTGTGTGTTGAATGGCGGCACTCAATGTAGTGCTACCTACGTTGTGTTATCTTTATAGCAGAGTGTTTATGTGAAAATAATCTCTAATCTCAAGTCAAGAAAATTAGGTGGAAAATGTAGTGAAAGTATCATTACACTAGGTTTTCTCTATCGACTATCGTGTATATAATAAAATTCCGCAGTGTATTCTTAGTTTGCCAGTACAAAAATTTAAAATATCTGTAAAAAAAATTCTAACAAGTAAAGCGTATTACACTGTTCAAGAATATCTAGAGGATAAGCATGTATGGTATTAATGTCTATTGAATGTAATGCAGGATAGCTGCCAGCAAATGTAATAGTAAAATATACCATTGACTTTGAAAAGAGCAACTGTTGAGTTTCTTGCCGGCTCTTCTCAGCAGAACTGCCTTCCGAACCGGTGGTAGCTTTTTGTTGACAGGTACATTCGACGATTCAAAAGTGCTTTTATAGTTTATTTGAATAAAGAAAATTTTGAATTTGAATTTGAACTACTAGCCTGTAAATATAATATTTTACTGAGCTTTTCTTATCTTTAAATGGTTTCTGTAACGTATTACGCAAATCTCCAAAACGAATACGTGTTTTGATTGTTTGTTATTGTTTAGTAAATGTGTGTCATTGCCGCGGTACACTTTACGAGAAACTTCTTAAGAATTTTTATTTTTTATTCTTTAAACGTCTTAATGGGAGCGGACGGTCTTATCTATAGGTTCCCAGGCTCCCTCTGCCTCCCCAGTGCCTATGTGCGGGATTAAGCATGAAGTTAAAAAAATGTGGAATTGAACCAGCGACCTTTATAAATAATCTCATAACGACCGAATATCTTAATTACATAAATAAAAAAGACATAGGTATTCGGGAATTACTTTAAACGTAAACTGTTAATAGTAAATGACTAAGAAAAACATAATTAACATAACTAGTTTAGTAAGGACTTTTCTAACGTCCTTTAAAATATATGTATATAAGTAAGTATATGTTATAGTCAAACGTTGAAAAACTGTTATTCTTAAATATACCTTGGATATGCAAATATCTAGTCAAAATCTAAACTTATGGCTTGTATATTTATATCTTTAGTAAAATCTAAAACTATTAGCTTAATAAACTTAAATTAGTCAATTGAATTAATTTTAATCATAAACTGAAAAAAATGACTTTTTAATTTAAACTACTGTTATTAATCACACATGTGACAAAGATTAAAAAAGCTTTGAGTAACTTTTGCTAGTATGCCATTTTTATACGAGTATATGTATAATGTTTAATATCACTGATATGAGAAGACACACAAGAAGATAACTCTTTAGATATTAGATTTTTTTTTACTTCAACAAAAAAGCTTTCTAGGCCATATAACAAATTTTATGAAGCTGAATAGTTTGTTTGGTTCAACACTCTAATCTCAGGAATTACTACATATCCATTTAAGGAGAAACGTCATAGGTTGTATTACATTGTGTTAATCGTTTTTTTTTTAAATAAACTATTTAACTTAAACATTTTATTATTTATAATATGGATACATTTCTAGAGTACTCATTCATCCCAGTTCTTGCTTGTATGCCTCTCGTGCGCTGTTACTTACTGTAACTGCAGTCAGAATTACCTCAAGTACTTAAGATATGTCTTGACTATTTAAATTTAATAACTGGGGCAAAGTCACAGGTAAAAACTAGTCTCATATAATATATTTAGATTTTTTTTTGTTATACCTTAAGTTTCTAGGAAATCTCATAAGAATCGACCGTTCAGTGTTTGACTATAACATATTTATATATATATATGGATAATGAATATATACTGTAAAGTATGTATATATAAGTATATAAATACCCATTCAAGTTACGCATTTTACCGACCGATACCGTTGCCTACCTGAGAATGAGTCACTGACGACGCCCACGGACGTGCCGGTACAGTGCTGTGCATAAATAAAAAACACCTTTTTTTAATAAAAATATTTTACAGCAATAGCTTCACGGTAGCTAGAGGCAACCTAGTGTCAAGATACTCCTTTTCCCATTTTCTGCCGAATTTTCGAGAAATTTGCGTATTGAGTGGCGGAGCTCAACGCCGTGCTTTGTGTTCCTTACCCCAAATAACAATTGGACATACACCGTCACGTTTAGGTACAGTCAGACACAGTGCCGCTGCACTATGTTGGCCTCAATATAATTATGCTAGGTAATTGTCGTCACGATTGTACCTTTAAGTAAATCGTCGCGTATGACCAGCTCCACGTGTAATAATAAATGCGATGTAAAGGGTTTCTCCATTAGTTATACGATATAATAGAAAGCTAATTATAACAGAATCTCACGGATTATTACTTACTTGTTTATGATTGCGGTTTTTTTAAATATATCTAAATTACAAAAGTATGTGACAAGCGTGTGAGTGACAACGTGACATGTTGTGGGTTCGATGCCCACTCGAGGAAATGAAAATTAAATATTTAATATTTTCATTTTCTCCGCTCTGGTATTGAGGGAAAGTGAGTTCCTACGCGTAATGGCTTTGTCTACCTGAGGGATACAGCGTGAAAAAATAACTTTTTTTTAGTTAAAATTCAACTTTTATATTGAAAAAAGTAAGTAAATTTTTGGCATTTCTCAGCGGAACTGCCCTCTGAGACAATGGTAGTATTATTTTCATTCGTCGATTCAAAAATGCTTGTGAAAGTCTGTGAATAAAGAATATTTTTAATTTTGAATAAATAATTTATTGCAATACTTTTTTTCGATGCAGTCTTTGCTTTTCGATACATCGTCTAAGCGAGATTGTTGTGGTTTCGATTCTCGTAAATATACTTACATTTGCAATTACAATATAAATTGCAAGACAGAGGGAACGGAGTGTTGACACACTCCGATCACCACGCAGCTATCAACATCTTGAGTATACAGGCTCATCTGAAAGCCGCGGAATGTCTTGTTACAAACAGACATACTCAGGCTTTTTACTTGCTTACTATTTATACTGTTCATTATATTTACAATGCAAAAATGAATAAATCGATTTAAAATACGAATACCTGCCTAATCTTATACCCGTTATAAATATTTTGAAAGTCATTTAAAATTGTACCTTTTGTTGAAATAAAATAAGGTTTAAAATAGTAAATTAATGTTAAAAGCTGTTTGTTTGTTGGCATACTATACTTGAACATGTGTGATTAGGGTGACCATGCTTAAATTATTATAGTAGCTTTTTTTTATGAAAAAATATTTTAAATAATTATTTTTCAAGATATGATATTTGTATCGAACGGGAACAACGGAATTAAAAAATATAAATAGTAATTTAAACTAGAATGTTATAATTAAATATATGTAAAATAATAATAGATTTTTTTGTGTAGGTTTTTGTTTTATTCATAGCGTAAAATGCAATAAAATTATTTAAGGTTCAAATTAGAAATCGAATGCTTATAAAAATATATAAGTATTTAAAAGATATTCGTGAAATTTATAGACTAAAACTCTAAAATTACTAATAGCAGTAAACGTAACATCATAATGTTTATTGATACTAACTGTAATTTTAAAGTCTTAAGTATAAAATAAATATATGCATTTTATAATAATTTATATGAAAATAACGATAATGCATATATATGTACACTATACACTGTAAGTGGACGAGGCTGCGTTCAGTCATCGGCCGGCCGATGAAGGCGGCGACTGGCTGTGTCACCTTACAATAAAAAAACACGATTTCGATTAAAAAGTTTAATTAAATATATAGTGAAATAACGGTAAGTCTAAATAAGTTTATTTTTAATAATTAATTATTAATAGTTAATAAATAAGTTTAACTTCTTAGGCTTAAATTAAAAAATAAATATCAAGTTTTTTTTAAAGAACTTTCTCTTGTGTCTATTTTGAACGTGTATTGAAGTAAACATCGTATTATTTGTGACGTACTGTACTGTGATTTCTATTAAAAATGCAGTGAAAAAATATACAATTTATATGGAAAATAATTAATTATAATTATTAACTAGGATTTTGTTAAAAGAAATAATTATTGATGGTCTTTTATAATTGATTTAAAATTAGTCATGGATTGGTTGTACAATGCAAATAATTAAATAAGATTTACACGTTTTTTCCCTCATAAGCGGGTTAACCTAGTGTTAAGATAGTTCTTTACTTTCCGACCGACATTGCGTGTTGAGAGGTGTAACTCAACGCTGTGTTTATCCTCGCTATCGCGATTGTCATTCGTACTTATAACCTATAGCGCTTAAAGGCAGACGTCTCACTGCGCTACTAAGACCTCTAAGAGGCCTCATAGAGTGTTTTTATATTGTTTATTTTATGAAATATAGTTCATCGGGCAGGTTCGAGGCAGACTTCCTCAATATCTATAAAAACAATAAAAAATCACGTTTATTTTAAGGGGGCACCCCCTTTAAATACTTATTGTATTGTGTTTATTAGTATTTATTGTTATAACGACAACAGAAATACATTATTTGCGATCAACTGTCTATCTTTTCCTGTTCATGAGATAGAGCCTGATGACAGACGGATAGACAGTGTTAGTGATAGGATTCCATTTTACCCTTTGGGCTTGGAATCCCAAAAAAAAGTTATATTAAAATTTATAAATATTTAGATAGATACATATGTACTCGTATATCAGAATGTGTATTTTGAACTTTGACATATCACGACAGTTCATTCATCACGCAATACTGTTATTTGTTTTACCTATAAATATCCGTCAATTGTGATTTACTTATAGAAATATTTTATTATATTAGCTTCACCTGTATCCTACATTAGCAGGTGAGGCGGAGAGAACATAAAGTTAAGACACTCTAGTCTCCACTTTTAACACAATTTTCGGGACCATTTTTTACCAGAGCGAGTGTAATATTCGTTTTTCAGATGATTGTATATAATAAAAACTTGTATGATAAAATAACAAAATTTATTTTAAAGTTGTATTTCCATTTTCTAAAGTGAAGAACGGAATGTCTTGACACTTAAACCTACGTTATTTTTATTTTACCACTACACTACTACACTACTACACTACTAAAACGTTATACTCGTACATATAATATCTTTAATGGAATGCGAAAAAAAAACTTTTTTCATAGAAATAAGAAATAAAAAATTGAAGGAGTAAAAAAAATATTTAGAAGATATTAAAAGCTGATAATCCTACATCTAGTAAGAATGTCTAGGTCAGAGCACTTGCTGTACTTAAAGTCAAGGTACCAGGATCATGTCAATGTCGTTTTACGTATATGAAGTTGTATAAATAGATATAAATGTGAGCTTTTTATAGAATTGAAGTTCTAAGTAAATTTGTTTTATTTAAATTTAAATAAGATAAGACCGTGTAAACACTAACTCACTAACTGGTGACTGTAACTCGGAGTTGTGGGTTCGATTCTCACTCAACGGAATGAATTATTATTTATTAATATTTTCTCCTTCCTCTGCTTCCTATTTATACCTTCGCTCTGGTATTAAGGTACAAGTTCAACGTGTTGTTTCGAAAAATCGACGGAAAGTGTAAAACGTAATGTTTTGACATTAACTATTTTAAATATTCAGTGTGTTAAGAAAACAGCGGCGGTAAACAAACATTCAACAAAACCTAATATAGAGTAAAAATAAAATATTAAACTTCTATACTAAGAAACATAATATTCCAATATTTTCTCCGTAAACGATGACCAAATAAAAAAGAACATTCGTCGCAATACTTCCAAGTTACAAGGTGTAAGCAGAAAATGTTAAATTAGGACAGACGTGCCGAAATTGTTTACTATTATTATAATTACCTAGATATATGTTTTTTATACTTTAAAGTAGTATAATCAACTAATAAGTATTTATTTATTTAGATTTCTTTAATTTCAATATTTAATCTTAGTTTTTAGGGTTATAAGATCACTCTGTCGTCCGTCCGTTTGTATTTTGAGATTGCACAAAAGAAATTCCTTAGAATTGTTTCTTAAAAATAAATATTCTTAATTTTGAGTAATTTATTTTAAAAAAACTAAACCATCAGTGAATTTAAACTTAAATATTTATTTATCGTTAATTCAACTCATAAGTTTCTTCATTGTCTAGCTCTAGACATTTAAAACATTGAAGTATGTAGATAAATACGCAAATGTTTGCAAGAAATAGATAAGATTGTTCAAATTGTCACATAATTGCTTTTAGTTATGGTTTCCGTGTTGCCATCAGATTTTTTGATATTTTAAAA
This sequence comes from Heliconius numata, assembly GCA_016802625.1. Classification (NCBI taxonomy): domain Eukaryota; kingdom Metazoa; phylum Arthropoda; class Insecta; order Lepidoptera; family Nymphalidae; genus Heliconius; species Heliconius numata. The sequence goes on along the minus strand of JAEBDU010000144.1, from coordinate 460,308 downwards.
CAACATTTTCAACTTACCTCTACCTATTTCAAAGAAAAAAAGTAATAAAAACGTAAATTATAGTAAATGCCATTGACGTATTTTCCTTATCGATATTGTAATCGACAGTTTCACGCTTTTTCCCGCATGGCAGGATTGGCAGAAAAAATCTAGGAACACACATATTGAGTGTTGACTCAACGCTGCTCTTTGTCTTGTTACCAGACCAAAGAAATAAAATTTTTAATAAATAATATTTCGTATGCCGAGTGCCGCCACTTAACGTGCATTTCCTGGAGAATTTGGTGGAAAGTGAGGAACGGAATTATTTTAATGGGAGAGTGTTTTAACACTAGGTTCCCAGGTTCTCACTGCCTACTCTGCTATGTATAGGTTACAGCGTGAAGCTAAAAAATATAATAACAAAAACATTATTTACGAGCAAATGTAAGTTATTTGTCGGTATTTTAACGCGGAAATGGAATCTGTTTCCATAATGTTTTTATTATAGCAAAGGAGAAATCATCTTTTATTTATAATTAATAATTAATTATTTTTTATTGCTCTAACCATGACATCTATTAGTTAATTAATTTATTTTATGTCTTTATCGGCATCGTTTGCTTAAACTTATTTTTTTTTATAGTAAAAGGATAATAATTAAAAAATATTTTTTTTTCACCGACTTCTGTAAGAAAAGGAGGTTATCAATTCGACTGTATTTTTTTTTAAATGTTTTTAAATTACCTCATTAATAAAAAGTTTCCTATGTCCTTTCTTATACTTCTAAGAATATGTGTACAAAGTTTTGTCTGTAGAGTTGTTTTGGCGTAATAGCTTAACAAACAAACTTACATTTATAATATTAATGTGATAAATAACCTACTCGTATGTATTTGCAAAAAGAATCATCTTGTGGTATCCCATGTAACCTTGCGGTTAGAAGAGTTATTGGATTATAAGTACAAAACTAGAGGCCGTCAATCCACCTGACTTGCAGCTCCAAATTATTGAGACCGTTGACCGTTGTTTAAACCAAACTTTATATATCGATCTTTTTTTAGATTTACTATACTAATAACATTTCGTTGTATGGAATAGGAAAAACAAGTTTAACCATCTGTGTTCGTGCAGTGATATAGCGTCTCACTGTAAAAGCGTTGATTGTGGGTTCGATTCTCAGTAGGGGGAATGAATTGATTTTATTTGATCGACCAGGTAAGAAGTCAAAGTGCTGAAAAATAATGAATTTAATGATAAACGATGTCGTAATAAGTTGAAGAACAGAGTGTTTTAACAGTATGTTTACTCTCCGTGGTATGCTGTATAATGGCTGTATGCCGCACATAGCAATGTCAGTTTCGTATATCAACAGGAAAAAACAGAACCCTTATAGGATAACTTTAATTTCTGTAGGTCCATCTGTCTGTATATTTATTTCAAGCTTCCGTGAAGATATTAAGCTGAAATTTCTAACAAAAATTCAGATTTACGTTTTATTTTTTAATTTCGTATAGACGAGACAACAAAAAAATATGAAACCTAAGGTCTCTGAACTCAAATATGACCATTTCTCACTAAACACGTTTAGTATTGCCAGTTATGTGCACAAACTGAAATGTGAGTTAGTATAGCCAACAAAAAATAGTTCAGACGCGAGTTTTTTGTTAACACTACCTTCAATTTGATACATCAATGCACTTTACCAGGAATGTCTTGAAAAAGTTAGACCCAAATTTCCGGGCAATTAACATTTATAAGATGTTAAAATTAAATATAAAACTATTTATTAATTAAAAATATGGAATTCGAAGAGTGCAAATAAATTCTTAACTGATTTCATCATAGTGTGATGACTCAAACTTATGATGGCTTGCGTTCCAACGCTAACTAGACGAACTGGTTCCATTGACGAAAGTGCGGCGCCGTTCATCTAAGGCTTGGGAATATTGGAAGATAAGATTTTTTAAGTCTTTTTAAGACTGTAGTAGAATCTATTAAATATTCGCATATTCTTACGGATAGAATTTATAGAAACACTGAAATTTAGTAAAAGAATGTTAATAATACTAATAATAGAAGAATAATCTTACAATGTATGGAAAATAAGCATCTGGATATTAAGCCTAACAAGACAAAATTTTAAGTAACACTTATTAAGTAAGTACAGCAAGATAAATGCCAGTCAATAACGATTTTTGTGTTATCTTATTTTTAAATTAATCATATTTGCATAAACCAAATACCTATCATATTTTTAATGTACCAATTTACATATATGAAACGTGGGTCAAAAAAATGTATAAAATCTAATTTATATTCGCTGTTATTGATAATAACATATGCAAAAGAAAAAAAAAGTATTCCTAATAAAAAAAAATATTCCTAAGTAATTACAGACATTACTTTAAATATATAACCATCTAAAAATATACATATTTTTAAACTAATAATCTTATCTTTACAAAAATATATACCATAAAAGTTTAATATTATAGCTTGCTGTAAAAACACTTGAACTTTTATGACAGCTTGCAAAGGTGTATTATAATAAAAAAAATAAAAGCTCAACAGGACATCGACATCGCATACCGTCCACCTCCACCTGGAGACCGGTTCTGCAATAGATAATTTTGCTATACGACTACTTTAGTACTAGTTTCCTTACCCTTTAATTAAAATGCAAAAAACAAAACCTTTAGATATAGCGTGAGAAAATTATTTTTATAAGATTTCTGAGGCCTTTTGGGAGAGTGTTGAACGTGCAAAGGTGAGGATTGTGGGTTTGATTTTTACTGGAAGAATGATTTTATTTAAATTGTTATTGTTTCTCTTCAGCTCTTGTTCTTTGGTAGAGAGATATTTTGATAAAAGAGGGAAATAGAGTGTCTTAACACTAGAACGGAAACAAAATGGTGAAAAAGAATGGTTTCCTTTAACATTAACCTATTTCTATGTATTTGAATGTTATATTAGAGAAATAACTTCAAATATGAAATTTTGAACGGTATTGTAGATACGTGGTATTGTGATTGTAGGCATTAGTAACGGTCAGCCATGACGTAGATCAATAAATGTCATATTCATTCGCGTCATATACATTTTTAAAGACGATTTCTTCTAATTGTAAACTTTGTTGCATTACCAATATATAGTTTTTTTAAAAAAAAGTTTTACTATATAAACAAAAATTTGAGGCCAGTCGTGGCTTAGGGGCATAAAGTGTGCTGTAAAATCAACTAGTTGTGGGTTCGATCCCCACTCGAGGAAAGGAAATATTTAATTAAATTTATATTTTCATTTCTTCGCTCTGGTATGTAGAGTCTAAAACATCGTTACATTTAAATAATACATTATAATATACATTGTATTGTGAGGCAAGCCCTGTCGCAAGTGTGATTGTAGACACAAATTCCGGGTTCGATTTCCACTCGAGGAAATTAAATATTTAATATTTTAATCGCTAGTAGAATGTTTAGTAGAGACGAAAGATACAACGTTGGCTTAGCTGCATCGATGAGACGTCAAACGTTAGCATAGTTGCACGTTTTTACTGAGTCAGCTTAGTTTAACGAATCTGAGAGATACACAGAATGGCATGTACTAGTGAGGATGTCACGGTCAGAGTGCAGAAGGACGTGATGAGGTGGTTTGGTCACGTCGAGCTAATGAGTGATGAAAGAGTGATAAAAGGGATTTATGAAAGAAATGTGAGTGGTAAGAGAGGCAAAGGGAGACCTCGGTTACCCTTTGAAAATACAATGGCGTTTATACTAAGGAAACTCTCTCCCGAGGGCATGTATAAAGAGATTGATGATAGCACTCTGTTCTATATCCGTTTGTCATTTTTATTTCCCGTTGACCTACAATCCTGAACTTCGTACGGAACTCTCGTTAGACGAGTACGAGTCGCACTTGCTCGGCTGTTATTCACAAATAATCCGTAACGTGAAAATCGATTAGGCTTGCTTCTTAGAAAATATATTTTTCCACGCCTGTCGTTTAATATAACGTGGTGTTGAATTATTGCTTTATTACGAGGTTTTACGACAGTCACGTAGTTGAGCAGTGTTTTATTAGATTGTATGTGATACCTATGTGTTCAATATTTCTATTTTCTCGCTCTCGGAAAAAGGGAGGTGTTACTTTCTCACAAATTACTTCAAAATTGGCGGAAAGAGAATGTCGAAACACTATGTTTTTCTGTTTCGATAAATACTCAAAGTTTTAATAAAATGTATACAAATGGTATATAATTTAAGGTGTACATTTTTTTTAGGTTCATGCTGTATTCCATACATAGCAGAGTAGGTAGAGGGAACCTGAAAACCTAGTATTAAGACATTCCGTTTTTCATTTTCCGCCAAACTCTTTGATACATTGCTTATTGAGTTTTGGAATTCAATACCGCGTTTTACCTCACTACTAGAGCGAGGAGAAATAAAAATATCAAATATTTCACTACCTCGAGTTGGAATCGAACCCAACCGTCGCATTTTCAGTAGCACGATTGTACCGACGGCCTCGATATTTACATACATACTTACATACTTACATATATGTAAACAAATGTTCGCAAAGCAAAGCTGACTTAGACCTTGTATCATCGTTTCGGCTCGACGCACACCGTCGACTGTATATGGGATTGTTATTTTGTTTCACTTAAACATAAACTTAGTAAACCATAGGTTAGTTAAAACATAAGTTTTTGCTTCTTCAAGGGCGGAGTGAATGGAAGATTCTCTCTGCACTGTTATATGCGGGAGAAGTATGAAATTAGAAAAAAGTATGGAATGCTAAGATCACTGAAATAATATAGTTGTTTTGTAACTCGTCGTCGTTTACCTAATATAGCAGGATAGATGAGGGAAACCCTGTGTTAAACATTTGGTTTTCTAAATATTTTTTTCTGTGAAATTTTTGAGATATTGCGAGTTGATTGCCTAGAATGACCTATTGTAAAATTTTCAAAAAGAATACCAAACCTAAAATTTTGACAAAATTGAAATTGACAAAATTTCATGTATTTATTGTGCCAGAGATTATTTTACTTGGATAAACTTTTTATATCATAAATATACAGACTTATTTATTTACTAAATCAACTTGACAATTTTGTCATATTAAATTATTAACATTTTGATATTATTTTAGGATTCATTGATTTTTGTAATAGGTATATAATATTTAATGATTCTGTATATTCTTATATATTTATTATATAATCAATGATAATACTATGATTATTTAAGTTATTCTTTATGGTGTATATAGTTAATTGTAAAAAACATGTGTTATCTACGGTCAATGGACACCGAAGTAGCTATCTTTGCACTGATATTCTTATTTTCGTATTGCCTTCTTTACAGTATAGATTTAAAAAAATTACAGTATATATTTTTTATATCAATAAATGAATATTTTCTAAACATGTGTTACTACTACATACAATGCACTTAAACCTTTCACTATAGACGAAAACATCGTGATAAACTGTATTATTTCTACACAGCTTCACCTTTAATCTCGCAAATAAAAGGGTAGACAGAGAAAACCGTGTGAAAAAAGATAAAACACCAAATAGAAAACCCCATCAATACCGACTTTCCTCCTTACCTTTGAGACATTGTGTGTTGAGTGGCGGAACTCAACACGGCACTTTGTCTTATCACCTGAGCGATAAATGAAAATATTTCATTCTCTGAGTGGGAATGAATAAGTACTAAAATAAGTACTGTAAGAGTAATATATTCAAATATTTATTTAAATAAATATAATTTCCAGACGATGTTGAAGATAGGCGGAGGCGCGGCTCTAGTCGCGGCCATAGTAGCCGTTTTCGTAGTGGCTACTCAAGGGAGGGACCCCGACTTGGAGGCTTTAGAACAAGAGGGCAGAGAATACATTCTGCATTTGGACAAAACGGCTGGACAAAGGAAGAATAGGGCAAGTCTTGCCGAATGGGCGTACACGTCGAATATAACAGAGGAGAATGAGGAGAAACGGGTATGTGGAGTGTTTTATATTTTGTATTTCAGATTCGTAAATAATTACGAAGATTTAGTATCTAGTGGGTAAGTAACTTGGTTTGGCTTTGCAGCCCATTTTAGAGATTTGTAGAACTTGGCAGATTCTAACGCTGTGCTTTGTCTAGTAAGGGAAACTAAGAAAAAATATATTCTTCGGTGTGGAAACTGAATTCAAAGATTTTCGCGTTTTGTCATGTATATGTAATTAAATAAGTATAAGTTATAACATAATTTTAAACATATGTCAACAAGAAGAAATTATCTACAATTTAATATCTGCAATTCATTTCTCAATAATAATATTGTGATGACGAAAATCTTTAAGATAACAAACATTTCTATGAAATGATGCCAAATGTCGCAAAGATATGACTTAAGTGGGAAGAGGCCAAGTGCCCATCATAGATTACAGACTAGACATTTGACGTCTTAAGTGATAAGCGAGTAATAAATATCACCGTGTTTCTAAAAAAAGCAGCTTCTCTTTTTTCTCGCTTAGCACAGTAGATAGAAGAAGCAGAGAGAGTTAAGATACTCGGATGCTCACTTTCTGTGCAATTTTCGAGGGATTGTGTAATGAGAAGCGTAGAACATAGTGTTGGGACAATTCTTTACCTATCCTCTGCCGAATTTTCGAGACATTGCGTGTGGCGGAAATATAAGTCGTGTTTTTGCCTTGGCACCAGGGCGAAGAAATGAAAATATTCATAAAGAATAATACATTACCCCGAGAGGAATTAGAACCCACAACTGTTGCGTTACAGTTACGTGCTTTTGCCCCTACGAATGCCCTCAATATCCAACTCTCCAAACACTGGTATCGTTGCAAACCATAATATCATGGTATAAATATTTAATTATAGTATTTAAAACTTATAGTCCAACTTAAAAGGGCAGGCAATCATATTTAATTATTAAAGCGATTACAATTGTTAGATTGTTATTATTATAATGTAGGCAATTTAAGTAAGTAATAGGGTATTTATTAATTCCATTAACAGAATTATCCGATTAATTCCACTTTTTTAAATTATAGTCTTTTGAATACAGGAGGAGAACAGTGATGGGTTCGATTTTGGGGATATCATGATTGTATGAAATATAATTATTTTCATTTACGCGAGTTGTTAATATAATTAAATTTTACCACTCTTAAGACATTCTTTCCAATAATAAGAAGAATGAGATGGTCGAATGGTCGTGGGTTTGAATACTTCTCGGGGGAAAGAAATATTTAATATTTTCATTCCTCCATCTCGTGTTAAGCATAAACATAAAATATGGCTTAAAGTTAAAGCTTAAAGTAGTCAACTTTCTGAAGGGTACTTAAAAATACCTACGTGAATTGATAACTGCAATTAATATTTTATCTAAAGTACCTACTCACTTATGATATTTATGATAAAAGAAACTATTTTTAATTGCTTTAATAACTCATATAATATAATGAATATTTCTTTAGTGTTTATTTTTTTTTTCTAGCGAATGTACGTAAAATAAAATTACTATGTTGACTTTTTCCAGATACAAGTCCAGCTAGAATTATCAAAACAAGAAAAACAAGCATGGGAAGAGACGAAAATGTACAAATGGCAAGATTTTCAAGACTTTTCTTTACGGCGGATGTTCAAAAAGTACAGTCAACTCGGAGTTTCCGCTTTACCTGATGACAAATATAAAATGTTAATGCAGTGTGTGTCTGGAATGGAATCCAACTATGCCACTTCGAAAATTTGTGATTATAAGAACGCTACTAAATGCGATTTAGCCTTGGAACCAGGTAATTAATTATTTTAAAACCATTTTCTTTTGGCTGAGGGAACCCTGGGAACCTAGTTCCACCTGATTCCATCCACTTATCGCCGAAGTCTGGAAGCATTGATTGTTGAGTGGCGGTAGCGAAGAAATGAAAATATTAAGTATTTCATTTCCTAGGAGTAGAAATCGAACCCCAACATGCCACGCTTACAGTCACCACGACTATCCTCGCATACTTTTATTTTACATAAAAGTAAAAATTTAAATAATGAAAAACAATTATAATTTTCAGATATAACTGAAATTTTCGCCAAAAGCCAGGATCCAGAAGAGCTAAAACACACTTGGTTGGAGTGGCACAAGGCGGCCGGTGCCAAGGCGCGAGAGAACTTCACTAAGTACGTAGACTTAGATAACGAGGCAGCTAAGCTTAATGGTAAGGAATTATTAATAATATATTATTAAACTACGTGGTTAAGTATACTCGTAACTACTTCTCACCCTAAGATATAAGAGAAAGTGTCCAAGTTATGAATCGTATTGATAGGCATTCGATAAGAAAGTTTTTCGATATTGCTTTTAAAAGATCCCGTCGTAGGTTCTAAGTGTCATTAATAATATAGAAAAAGAAACTAAGTGTCTTAATGAGAAAGAAGTGTCTTAACACTAGGTCCATACATTATCTGTACCTACACTGGTACGTGCGGGACGTAGCGTTAAAATAACTATTATTAATATTCTTAACATTAATTTTAAAAAATCAGGATTCAAGGACGTAGCAGAATGGTGGCAATCTGAATATGAAGTATCAGATTTTGAAGAACAATTGGCAAAGCTTTGGGAGGACGTGAAACCCTTGTACCAGCAACTACACGCGTACGTGAGAAAACGATTGAGGGACAAGTATGGTGAAAATGTTGTGTCTGCCAGAGGACCCATTCCTGCGCATTTGTTGGGTAATGAGGTTTTTTATGTTTTTTTAATTTAATATATTACTAAGATTGATCTTAATTAGTTAGATAAGGTGCTAATAATAAACGTGAAAGGAACTGTAAAATAACTTGGCTGTATTTAAAAGTAATTTTACAGATGAGTTAGCTAAAGCGTTTGGGCGGCACAGTAATTTAAAAAAAACACAGTTTCTTTATTTATTTATATTTTATTAGGGAAACAAACAGAATATAAGATTCACAAACATTACAGATTTTAAAAAAATAACACACAATCCAATTAAGTTTCCACGTTTTAAACAATGACTATCTACATAAACATTTTTACTATTACTTTGTTAAAAATCACTTACTCTATTAAAACTTATCCGAGATGCGTTGATTAAACCTTAAATACTACATATTTAAAAAAAGATATTCAGATATTCAGATATATATTTATTATGTATTGATATTTCCATATCATTACTTAAATTATTTATTTAAAAATTTCAGGTAACATGTGGGCTCAAACGTGGAACAACATAGAATCATTCACCCGCCCCTACCCCGACAAGAAAGAAATAGACATAACGAAAGCTATGAAAGAACAAAATTATACAGCACTAAAAATGTTCCAAATGTCAGATGAATTCTTCAGATCTCTCAATTTAACTGCAATGCCGGAGAAGTTCTGGCAAAATTCTATAATAGAAAAGCCTAATGATAGGGAGATTGTTTGTCACGCGTCCGCTTGGGACTTCTATGATGGAGAGGATTTCAGGTGAGTGTAGATATTAGTATTGTAGTAGAAGTAGTTCTAGATGTCTCTTTTAATCTACCTGAAATATTCTATGGAAGAATTTTAATGAGTGAAGCTCTCGATTTGAATTTGAATTTATAAGTTGCTTTTTATGAATCATACAACATTTCATTTTGTTTTTTGTAAAGAATGAACCAGCATAACGAACCAATTATTATTCCTTGTATTATTTTGTAGGATTTATAAAATTTTTGTGTTGCATCGTTTAAAACTAGTTAAGCACCATCAGAAATCGCTTAAAACGCTTATTTTCCAAATTCTCATTTCCATGTCTGGCATTAAAAAGGATCAAGCAGTGCACTACAATAGATTACGAATATTTCCAAACGACGCACCACGAAATGGGTCATATACAGTACTTCTTACAATATAAACACCAGCCTGTCGTGTTTCGTGATGGAGCCAATCCAGGTGAGGTAATATTGATCCCGGGACTTACTCCCTGTTATGTTATTCCGACAGGATCAAAATGTGTACCACAGTGGACATGGAAAGACTGAGGGTAGTTCATCATGAGATGGGACACGTCCAATATTATTTGCAGTATAGGAATTTACCTACTGTTTTTCGCGGTGGTGCGAATCCAGGTGATTTTTGTTAATAAACGTTTGGGGTTAATGTTTGTTATATTTGTGTTATTATTGATAATGTTTGGATTATTCTTAATATACAACTATATATTTTAACAAAAACTGTAAAATAACCAACTCATACTAAGCATTAAATAGACTCATTTACTGAAAAGATATACAAGATTAAAAATTGATGGTTATTATACTGGGTGGAATTAAAAATCTATGATTGTCAATTTATCAATAGCATTCATTAATTAAAAATCATATGTATAAAAAGGTCTACTTGACATTGAAATAGTTGACGATTTTATATTTTTGTTGTATAATTTCATAATCGTGAAAATGAAAAGTGAATTTGTTTTCATGCATAGAAATCATTAAAATTGTAACTTTTTGGCCATATGAAAATATTGGTTATTGGCGTAATCTAACATCTCATGTCGAAAATAACTTAAAATTATTCATTGTTTTGTTTAATTTTATAATAATTGTGTGTAAAACTTAACTATGATCCTATGAACTATTTGCGTATTCTTAACGTTAATGTATTATATTTTGTAATTTGTATATATTTCATATTAATGTACCATTTTTCCTAATATCTTCAGGTTTCCATGAGGCAGTAGGTGACACTATCGCTTTGTCAGTGTCGTCACCGAAACACTTGCGTAGAGTTGGTCTCATCAGTGGAGACGCGGAGGACGAGCAGACCGAATTAAATCAGCTTTATAAAATGGTTTGTATTAATTGATTCTTATTTTATTTTATTTTGGCTGTATTTAGAAAAAAATGGGTCGAGGAACCATTTTTTTTTATTATATCAATAAATTTCTGGTACTTATTAAAAATTACCTACATGATTATGAAGCTATTATATTAATAAACAATTATTTCTTTATTACAGGGCATAGACAAAATCGTGTTTCTACCATTCGCTTATACGCTCGACTTATTCCGATACGGTGTATTCCGTGGTAGCATACATTCAGACGACTTGAACTGCCATTACTGGCGTCTAAGAGAACGTTTACAAGGTGTTGAACCACCAGCACCAAGAGACGAGAGAGATTTTGATGCTGCAGCCAAGTACCATGTGGCTGCTGATGTGGAATATGCTAGGTGAGTGATATATTAGTATGTTTTATAGGTAAATTTTAACATTTAACTTTTTCGTGTATGTAACTGTGAATCGAGATTACCGATATTTAAAAAAAATGTTTTAAGATTTATTTCTTTTATTCCTATATTGAATTGTGATAGTACAAAATTTTATCAAATTTTGATTAATAGAGAACACTTACATACACTGTGATTACTTTATGTATTATTTTTCTACAATAAATCTGATACTTTGTGGTATTGGAAAACTTAAGTAATGACAATATTATTAATTTTCCAGATACTATGTATCATTCATCGTCCAGTTCCAATTCCACCGCGCTCTCTGCGCCCTGGCCGGCGAGTACGCGCCCAACGACCAGTCGAAGAAACTCGTGGACTGCGATATATATCAGAGTGCGATCGCTGGTAATGCTCTTGGGTGAGTTTTTTTTTGTTTATTTTGTACCTACACTAATATTATAAAGCTGAAAAGTTTTTTTAGTTGAACGTGCTGACCAATATTACTCAGGAACTAAGTATATAAGATTCTTTATTGCACCAAATTACAATACTATTGGTTTGAATTAAAAAATATATATGTTGTGTATTTTATTCTATAAAAAAATATGTAATCTACTAGGGGCTTATGATGGTGGTAACCACCATTGGGACAATTGACACTAGACCAGTGTTGGAGCCAGTTGTACCTCGTATTGTACCACGGGGTTTAATAGAGATAACAACCATAGTGCCTTATTGTACATGTTAGATAGCCTACTTATAGATAAAGGCTATATTTTAGACAAATAAAGAATCCTTTTTTTCCACAGTAACATGTTAAAAATGGGTTCATCCCGACCCTGGGCGGATGCGATGGAGGCTTTGACTGGGCAGCGCGCGATGTCCGCTGACGGCCTGCTCGAGTACTTCAGGCCTCTGCACGACTGGTTGAAGGCGGAGAATCAGCGGACTGGCGAGTTTGTTGGATGGGAGAGTAGTAATATACGTGAGTTGTTTTTTTAAAATTTATTTTAGTGTCGTTGAGTTTCAAAAAAAAGAAATTGAAGGTTAGGCAGAAAGTAGGGAACGAAGTGTCTTAACACTATTCTCTTTAGGTATCCTGTAATGCGCAAAAGTGCAAAGCTGTGTTTTTTTTCACATTATAAATTCAACATTTACATAAAAATGCAAGTACATGCACTTTATTACTACTCTATTAAATAAAGGAAATTCGTGGAGTTAAAAAAAAAACTAAATCGAACCCACAACACTTCGTCATCCTCAAAAAGATAAAATTAAAACATTAAATGTTTATAATAATTATATTTCATTTATAATGAATTTAATATATTTCAGAATATTGTAGTGCAGAACAAAAGGCAGCGCCGGAGGCTGCTCAGAGCTCGTGACAGTACTTAGTAGGTTAATTGTAAACAGTATTCATTAAACGTTGTTTTATAATACGGTGTTATTTATTTTATACTATAAACTTTTTTTTAATATTTAATTATTAATCGTCAACACGCAATGCCTCCAGAATTCGGTAGAAAGTGGAGTGACTTAACACTAGGTTCTCTGATTCACTCTGCCTACTCTGTTGTGTGCGGGATATAGCGTGAAGCTAGTTAATTATTAATCGTACCTACAAACATTGGTAAAATCAGATATTTCTTATATGTTTTATAGTGAGTATTATTTTTTAAAAAGACCACGAATAATTATATTCTAGTTGTTAAATGTTGTTGTAAAATTGTTTAACCCTGTTATATAAGTCTAAATAGTTCACGAACGAACGAACAAAAAAGTCAAGTTTGTTGTATGGAAGCTCTGTTAAATATTCAAAGCAGTCCATTCTTCATATCCACAATAATTCGAAAAATTTGGTGTTGAGCGGCGGATCTTAACGCCGCACTTTGTTGTACCGGGAGACAGAACTGAACATACTCAATTCCCCTGACTGGGAATTGAACATACAACCATTTCATTTAATGCTGTCATATGCGCTACAGATAAGTAAATTTTTAATGATTATATTATATGCAATGCAATACAACTTTGAAATAATATTTTAGCAATGAGCTACGTACACAGACATCTTTATAGTATAAATGATAAAATAATAAAAATATAAAATATTTATTACGGCTATCTTTACAGTTTTTTGTTTAATGTAGTAAAATTGACATTTATTTAAATTATGTTTTCCTATTGTGTGTTGTCTTCTTTGAGTGAGAATCGAATCTACACTCATCGCTGTGCCACGATGGCCTCATGGTTTTTGGATATTCGAATAATAGATTGCTTAGTAACAAAAGAAATTGCCGTGGAGAACGGAGTCTCTCGACACTATGTTCCTTTTGTATTCCTGCTATCTGCGATGTATGCAGAATACATCGTGAAGAAAAAAATTGCTTCATCATTCGGATTCAAATAGCCAATACATGTTAAGATAAAATCTGATTACTTAATTTTAAAAGTAACTGATAAAGTCTTGGTTATTTGTTATCACAAACGTTCTAGGCAAGTACTTAGAAAAGATGAAATTTAAGAAGAGTAAGCAAATGTATTACCTCACAAAGCTAGAAATATTTATTAATTACGTAGGTCTCTAAATGCTAAATCAATGATAAGGTCACTAAAAGGGAGCGAAGCAATAATTCATTTCTCCGAGTAGAAATCGAACCCACAACCGCTGTGTTTAGTTTAGTCACGCGTTTGTTTCAATGCGATACGACGAATAAAATATTTTTTTATACTAAAAATATATAAAAAACTAAGATTCAACTCAATGGATGCTGTTGCCTTAAGCAAAAAGATCTTAAAAGATCAATTGTATCCAGATAAAAACATCACCGGACGTTTTTATCGTTGAATAGATTGTCATATACGAGTATAACCACTATCATATAGATATAGCGTATAGTCGAGTGGCTATCATTGTGTACATCGCTGCAGTAGGAACGACTTTGGTGAGTAAATATTTTTATTTTTATATATAGATATAGAACCCAGAGTTGTTAATTAGTTTTTAAGTGATATTAAGCCCGGTTTCCACCGCGAAAGAGAAACGAACAGGTAATAAACTGGCGGAATCGACTCTTTTTCATTTCAACTTTTACATTTCCACCAAAAACTAATTTTGTATTTTGTTATTACTTTTCAACTCTTCTTGCTCGCTCGGTCCTTTCCGTCCAACTATCTTTTGGTAGAAATACAAGTACGCAGTTTTCTTGCGAGTTCAACGTAGTCCTTAATGTGCCCGCTCCAGTTGCGGTGGAAACCGGGCTTTAAAATATAGTAATTGTAAGTTGTATTTTAAGTATTAACGTGTAGACCCAAAGAAGAGACAAGATCAAATCTAATAATATTTGTTTCTTTTTTATACTTTTTTTTGTAAATGCAAATAAATATCCTATACATAATGCTTAAAAAAAATTATACTTAAAAAAATAACCGGAAAAAAATATTCTTAATATTAATTACACATCTACATACAGGTTGTTAGCTAAATCTAAAAAAAATGGAAAAGCAGGAACCTGAAAAAACTGAGAAGAAAACTCGTCGACGGTTAATGGTATTCTAAAATAATTTTATATAGCACTTTGTGGTCAAGATTAGAAACCTGTACTAAGAATCCTTGACAAGTGATGTTAATATTTGAACACCTATATATATGTATATAGGATATTAAAAAACAATGTATGTCGGTATTTTCTGTTTATGTTAAGTGAAATTATTCGGCTGACCCTATTTTGATACTATTTTTTACTCAAAATTTTATAGAGAAAATGTTAGCTTTAAGTTTTTGTGTTTATTCAGGCTTAAAAAGACAAAGTTGGAATATTGTTTTTGTTCATTGTACGTTTATATTGTTCGCTTTGTGTAAGTTTTTATCTTTTTGAACATCTTATTTAAATATTTTTTTAATTTTATGTAGTCTAACAGGAAAGCTAATGAAGTTAATCGGCTTCTAATAAATCGAGTTTACCATATTTTTCAGTAAGGAAGCTATGGGAACTACAATTTCTTACGCCAACTTAAATTTTTCCCTGTGATCCTGTGATTTTGATTTTTATTTCCTAAATTTAATAATTTACTACAAAACCTACTTGAATAAATGTAAATCTCGTATTTTCCATGGACAGCATTGGTCTTAGCGTCTCTCCAAACAAAAGGCTAAATTTTTACAAGCATGAACGACAAGTTAACTAAGTTACTAATTCATTTACATATAAACAAATGCTACGCAGAAAATATGGATTTTTGTGTTTAGAAATATATTTTTATTTAGTGTCTCTAAAGTGTTTAAAGTATAAGTACGACACGTGAAGTGAAAATGCCGTGTGGATATTTTTCGGAAACAGCCAAAAAGATTTTATTTGTGAGTAAATCTAAGTATTACAGAATAACGTCAATTGTTATACAAATGTATTTTACTATGTACTTGTATATTTGTACGTGGTATTGATACTAGGTACCTTAAAAAGCTATATATTCGCTTCTTCCCTATAATCAAAAAAATATTTTTTAACAAAAAGATAAACCGACTTTTAACAACTAACTAAAAATTGAAAAATAATTTTACAAATATTTTATAATTTTGAAGTCGGTGCCAAGTAAAACAAACAGGCTTAGTAATTAGATATTGTAGTAAAGTTGTTTTAGCATTAGTTTGAGATAATGAGTGAGCGTAATGATCACCTGAATGCCGATGTTGAAATGTTATTAGCTTGTAATGTATACATACGAGTATACTAATAAAGCTTAATAATTGTAATGTATACATATATTAAACAAGCTTAAGAATTTTAGTAAATGTGCCAAATTTCAAAGTTAAGTTAACTAAAAAATGGTTTAAAATGGCTAGTGTAAAATATACCCTACATGTTTCCAGTTTTTTAACTTGGCTGATCACGCTGGTGCGTGTCTTGATAATTGAAAGCGTAGCATAACATTTTATTGACAGGTTACTTAATTGTTATCATTGATATCAAAATGATTAAATTATGTTTATCAGACATGTCACTTACAATTATATTGCAAAATAAATATATTTTTATATAAAGCATCCTAAAATGATAAATTGACCCATAAATAGAATTGAAGAGTTTGTTTTTTGATTGCGGTAATATTAGGTTCTAATTGTTATAATTAAAAAAGTCTTTCTCTATTTGATAGCCCATTTATTAGGAATACAATACATAGGAAGGCTAAATTAATTTACGGTAACCGTCGATTTAACCCACAGTACTTGCAGACAGAGTTATCACTTAAAATGTGTTATGTGTCATCCGTAACTCTTAATTATTTGTATTAAATCAGGGATTCGACTCTGTAGGTAAAGAGACACACAGCAGAGTACGCAGAGGGAACCTAGTGTTAAGACACTTAAGACTTACTGTCACATTTTTTTTAAAGATATCTTTGGGATCTGTTGTAATAAAATTTATAGCAATTGTGGTGCATTGGGATAGCGTTCCATTGTAAGAGCGATATTTGTGTGCTCAATTTCCACTTAGGGGAAAAAACTCAACTCAAAAATAGTTTTCCGTCATTGAGTTCCATAATTCAACGTGCAATGCGGAAAGTGGAAAACGGAGTGTATTGACTAGAGGTTCTCTCTGCCTACCCTGACATAAGAGGGATACAATACAAAGCTGAACATGAATAACTTCCAAATTATAAAATATTTCGAAGTCAACACCGACTTCTTTCTACTACAATAAACATTTGACCTGTCATCATCCTTGCAGTCTTTTTCTTCGGTACCTTGACCCTGTTGAGCTCAGTTTTTATTTGTTTACTGACTATTTATGGTCTTGGATCCAAATTATCTCATTCAGTGTAGTTGAGTCCAGTGCATTGTTTGTGAATGGGTAAAAAAATGGAAAAGCGTGACAAGTTTTTTTATTATATTATGTTTATTTGTTAGTTTATATTATCGGCCGTCGTGGTGCAACGAATCGGCGCTGATATTATCGCTATAGTTGTGAATTCAGTTTCCACACGTGCGATTGAATGTTATGTTTTTATATATACGTTTTTTCCTCGCTCTGGTGATTTTACAAGGCGTGACGTTGAGTTGGCTTTAATGTTTCGAAAATTAGATTAAAAATAGAGAACGGAGTGTTTTAATACTAGATTCATTCTGCTTGTTGAACTTTAGCTTAGCAGAATAGACCACGCAGAAATTCACTTAGTGAGACAATAACACATATACGAGTTTACATTAAAATTAATGTAATAAGACTTGGTGAAACTATCCAAATGATAATGAAACTATACCATTATACAGAATTATGCTAAATATATATATATATAAATTGAGTAATTTCTATAAAACATTAATTAAATACAATGTATATTAAATTTTGACAAAAATCTTTTGCAGATGATGTTAAAAATCATCGTAGAGTTAGCTCTAGTGGGGGCTATAGCCTCAGTCTTCATAGTAGCTGCTCAAGGGCGGGCAGCGGAGAGGCAAGCAGAGGAAGCCGCGGGACGCGACTATATGAGAACGTTGGATGAACTGACGAGTAAAGCGAAGAATAAACGTACGATAGCGTCCTGGGACTATGAATCGAATATTACCTCTCATAATGAAGAGAAACAGGTATTTTTTTGTTTAAATACGGTATGGACTATGGTATGGTTAATTTAAGTGTGGTTATGTGTTCGATATTCAGTCGAGAGCATAAACCTTTTAAGTCTAATAATAATATATTATTAATTATTGTTATATCAAATAATATTAAAAACATCATTTTTAAATACCGAACCTGATTTGATCTAATATTAAATACTTCCGTACGTAAAATCACGAAAAATCAATGATAATTTAAATAAAAAAGCCTAACCTAAACTAAAGTAAGGTTAAACTTTTTTAGCTTAAGTAATTCCCTAGTAATTAAAATTATTAGCGTTATATTTAACAACATATTCTAGTTTATTAATGGAGAATAATCACTAATTTTAAATTCTAGCTCATCGTATTGTCTTTTAAAAACAAAAAATACTTGTGAAAGAATTATTTTGATACGTCTATTAGTTTTTGAGATATTGTCCTTTAAAGTAAGCGCGCGACGCGAGATTCCGTCGGGCCATAACCGACTCGCGTGACGTCACAGGTCTTGCAAAATTCGCTCGCAGTTCATCTTCGTTCACTCGCAGTTCGTGCTCTTCTTTAGCTGGCTTTCCACCACAAATTTAGTTTCGTTTAATAAATAATATATAGGTATATTTTTAAAATCTTTTTTTTTTCACATACATAATGTAATAGCGAGCATTGTATTTTAAGATATTGAAGTTTTAATAGTACTTTGTTAAAAAAACAGTTCTATCTTGCTCGGTTTCATGGCGTGTTGTACCAAAATCTTTAGCTTTGATTATTTTTATTGTAGTATCGATACTAGAAAGCTTGAATTTTTTCCAACAACACTTGGCTTGGCTTGAGCGTTACCACAAACTTAATCAGTACTTTAATGGAGAGACTACTCAGAACTTTGATGGAGACATACAGGAAAAAAAAGGAGAGCTCTGCATTAGATTTGCAGAAGGCCTTTAATTGTGTGCCTCGTCAATGTATTTGGAGGGCATTGCGATCCAAAGGGATCCCTGAGGCCTATATTGAGATTATCAGAGATATGTACCACGATCCCGCTTTGCGATTCGCGATGGTTAGGACTGCTGTTGGCGACACCAAACCATTTAGATCACAGTAGGGGGTTCACCAAGGCTCGGCTTTTAGTTTGTTCTTATTTATTGTAGTGTACTGTCACGGCACACATCCAGGACCAGCCTCCATGGCTGATGATGTATGCCGATGACATTACACTCATTGAAGAGAAGCAACTAATGCTGGAGCGTAAAGTGAACCTCTGGAAGGGTGCGCTTGAGAACGGCGGTCTTAAACAAAATGTGTCGAAGACCGAATACATAGCCTGAGGGAGCCCGGACTCGAGCACTGTCCTTATAGGTCCTGAGCCAGCCGTTAAGTTGGAAAAGTTTCAAGCACCTTGGATCCGTTATGCATGAGTCTGGAGGCATCGATCACGATGTCCATGGCCGGATAAGCGCTGCCTGGGCCAAATGGTGGGAGGTTATTGGTGTGGTCTGCGACCGCAGAATACCACCCAATCTCAACGGGCTGATATACGAGGTGTGTTCAAAAAGTAAGGTGACTTTTCAAATTTGGCGGGCAACGTAC